>MVAK01000087.1:0-88171 GCA_014825535.1 Cystofilobasidium bisporidii | reverse complement strand
ATGATGAGGAAGGATTGGTACCGCACCGGCTCGGGGACGTCGTCGTTGCTGCCGTCGCCGGAAGCAGCCGGCTCAGCCCAGCAGGCAACCTTCTACTTGTCCAAGCGACATGCGAGCAATTTTCCTGAATGCCCCAGGACCATACGAATCGATCAGCACCGGTCCCAAGGCTGTAGGTTGAGGTGGGCGGGGTGAGGTGCTCACGGCGTGTGGGGGTTAGATTGACTGGGAATGGTGGTTGGGTTGACGGGGGTCGCGGTGTGAGATTCACTCGTTTGGCGGGCGCGCCTGCTCTTGTCCCCCAGACGGTCACCTCACCAACCACCCTCTCTTCTTCAACACCCTCGCCAGCTTCGCCTCCCTCTCCAACTAAGCACACCTTCGGGGGCTATCTCTGTCAACGCCTTCAGCCTCTTCATCTGCTTCGCTGGTCCGACGAACCCTGCCCGTCATATGATGGACTCGACGCCGCGGGCCATGGTGACCGCCCTCGCGCGCTCACTCCTCCAGCCGCGCGACATCGACTGTCCCAACTCGGTCCCAACCTGCTCAGGCTGCTCGTCAGGCTATTCATGCGTGGCCACAGCCAGGTGCGCCCGCTCTCTCGCGCGCTTCTTCTGCTTTCTCCCGTCTCGTATTGAAGGCCTGGCAGCGGCTGACCTGCTTTTGCTGGGCGCCTGCACAAACGCGACGCGCCGCCCGACTGCGCATCTTCCTCGCAGGACCAAGACGACGTGCGCGACGGCCACTTGCGTCAAGGACGACGACGGTGCCTCGAGCAGCAGCAGTGGCATCAACCCGGGCATCATCGCCGGCCCAGTCGTCGCGTTTGTGCTGCTGCTGGCGCTCGCCATCTGGTGGGCTCGACGACACAGGGTGCGTGGTCGATTCGGCCTTGCCCTCTCCCTCGTGAGCCGAGCTAAAAACGCTTGTCGTCCCGTCCCACCTCTTCCTCCTCCAGCTGCGGGACCTCGCCGAGCTCTCTCGCCTCGAGGAGCGCGCCAAACGGCTACAAGCGGCCGAAGCTGAGACGCTGACGCTCGGCACCCGCTCGGGCTCGACGCGACCAGCCGAGGCTCACTCGCTGCACCAGCGCACGCGGTCGGCTGGCGGCGAAGGCGGGTCGTCGCCAACGTTCCCATCGGCCCAGCTGCTGCCCATCGACGAGCTCGGCCATGGCCAGTCACGCCAGATCTACACCGCGCGCAGCATCAATCTCGACCCGGCGCATCCTTCCAATCAGCTCGTCGCAGCCGAGCGCGCAGCGTTGCGCGGGGGGCAGCTTGACCCCTTTTCGGATGCAGCGTCGGCCCAGGACGACCAGTCGTTCATGTCGCAGTCGACTAACGTCATTCCAATTGCCTACGTCCCGTCTTCCGCCGACCCTTCGCCCACTTCGCCGTCCTTCACGACGATCCCGAATCGGCCGAAGCGCGACCCCAACGTCGACCTCGGCATGTCGCGCAAGGCCGGCCCGCCGTCCTCGTTCGGCCTGGCCAAGCCTCCCGCCCTTCCGTCGCAGAGCGGCAGCATCAGCTCGGCCTCGCGCATGAGCGTCATGTCGGGCGCACCGTCGTTCATGTCGTCCAATTCGTTCGCCCTCGACGCGCCGACAATCGCCAAGGTCAACATTGCCAGCGCTCAGCGGGCCAACATTGTCCAGTTTGGCGCGCCGCCCTCGGCACAAAACTCCGCCCCGCCCCGCCCGGCACCCCCACCGCCCTCTAGCTTCCCGCAGATGCCCGCGAGCGCGCATCGCGCGCCGCCGCAACCTCGCCGAGCGTCCAACGCGAAGTCGACTGCCGGCAAGTCGCCATTGTCCAACCTGGCGGTGTCGACGTTCCCTTCGTCGCCGACCGGGTCGGCCGAAGGCGACCCATTCAACGACACCAACCAGTTGATATCGCCGCCTGTGACGCCAGAGCGCCCGACATCGCGCGCCAACACGTTCGGGCAGCCTGGATCGGAGCAGACCGGCGAGTCGCCCGCGCGGTCGCCCGGACAAGATTCTGTCGACGACAGCGGCGGGTCCCTCTACTCGCTCGCTCGGCCTACGCGCCCTTACTCGACGATGAGTGAGCAGTCGCAGTCGAGCGCGGTGCTTCAGTCCGCGACGCTCGTCCGCATCGGCGGTCCTCAACAGCAGCAGCAGCATGCGTCGCCGCCGCTACCGCCACCTCTGCCTCCGTCCTCCAACGGCATCCCCCGCTCCAACTCGGCTAACACCCTCGGTCAGCCGATGCCGCCATTCTTCGCTGGCGAGGAAGGCGCCGGTGATCGTTCGTCGGCCTATACGAGCGCGTCGGCCTCGTCGCTCCTGCGCGACTACACCTTCACCTACCCGTCGTCGTCGACGCCGCCCGTCCCGGCCGCATTCCCGTCGTCTGAGTCGTCCTCGACGACGACGTCGCTCGCCTACCTTTCGACGTCACCCTTGCCGCCACCCCAGGCTGCCACCCCACCGCCGCCACCGTCGACCCACCGCGAGACGCAGTACTCGCTCGACTCGACATTCGACTTCCTCCCGCTCTCGTCTTCCGGCCGACCGGACAGCGCATGGGGGGCCAGAGTGGCCAAGACGCCGAGCGAGGCCGTGCGCGATAACGACCAGGAGGTTGTCCGGGGCGCCTAAGGCGCGCCGTCGAGCGCTCGCGTGCGCCTTTTGTCTGGCGCAGGTCGCCATCTGTCTTGGGTCTATCGTTTCTCCGCTTGCTCTGCATGCCTCCTTGTTGAGGACCGGAAGGGGTAAAGACATCGATCTGCGATGACTGAGGACTCGGACTTGCGCGCGAGCGAGCTGACGGGCTCGACGGGGGGGGGGGGTCAAGGAAAGTCCGACCGTTCTTTGAGATCGGCTGTGCGCTGCCGAGGGACCGTCTTGACTCCGAGTCACCCCGAGCTGCAGCCGAGTTGGTTGAGAGCGTGGGCGGGGATGCTGGAGGTGCGCTTGGGCCGTCATCCCATGAGCGTGATGCGGCGCGTGCGTCGACGACGCCTCATCCGTGCGCTCAGGCGCGGAGGAAGATGCAGGGCCTCAGCGTGTGGGCTTGGGCGAGAAGAATTCGCTCAGGTCAAACTTGGGCGCCTGCGGTCGCGCGACCTCGTGCCGCGCGTCCCCAAACAATGCGTCGATGTCGAGCACCGGTCGCGTCGGCGGCCCCTTCTGCTTCGGCGGCGTCGACGCGAGAATGAGGTTCTGCAGCGGGGCGAACTTGATCGGAGGCGGATAGTTGGACCGGAGCGACTCGGGCGCGAGGACGATGGTCTGCCGATCCGACGAGAATGCGGGGAGGGTCGCGAGGAAGGGCGCGAGATGGCGGCTCTTGGTCCTGCGAATATCAGCGTGAGGGAGCATGGCCGTGAGCAACCACAAAGGGAAAGAAGGGACGCCGAACAATCAGCGGCACGCACGCAATGATCAGCGCCGTCGGCCCACTGGCGTTCTCCTCGACGAAGCGCGCGAGGTCCTCTTGCAGGGTCTCGTTTGGACCTGCTTTCTGAGCGCCGACAGGCGGCCGCCGATGGAGCACGTCGACGCCTGAGTTGCCGAGCTCGCCGCGGAAGAGTCGTTCAGACGGCGAGCTGAACGCGATGCAGTCTGCGTCGGCTGACGGCAAGGGGAAGTCAGCACCAGCCACCACTGCGCAGGGTACGCAATGGGGGTCCCGAGCCAGCACGCACCCTCGTAGTAGGTCGCGCTCGACAGCTGGCCAAAGGCCGCACCAAGCTGGCGCAGGTTCGATGCCAGGTGGACCGCGGAAGCTGTCGCGTTGTTGTTGCTGAGTGAACCTGTCGAGACCACAGCAACAGAAAGAGGGTCAGCGGCGGTGTGCTACCGGAGGAGAGGAGGGACAAGGGGACGGCAGAAGCGCAGGCGGGCACACGCACCCGCGTCAACCCAGATGCCGACCGTCGCCGCCTTTCGAGCGGCCTTTAACATGGTCGCGGGGGAGAATATCCGTGCGATTCGGACACTGCAGGCAGCCGCCCCTGTTTATGAGCCTGTGGAGATCGAGAGAGAGAGAGTGAGTCGTAGTTCGTGGTCGAGAACGGACGAGCAGGACCGCACTCATGCGCCCGTCGTCCTCTCCCCCAGACGTCCACAAGTTGCCTCCCCTCCCCCTTCCTCCTTCCTCGAGCAACCCCCCTTTCTTCCTCTCAGCACTAGCCTACGCAAGCCCAGCATGGTCCTCGCCGACCTCGGTAGACGGCTCAACGGCGCGATCCAGTCGCTCACGGCGGCGAGCTCCATCGACGACCAGGTGCGTCTAGCTTGCGGTGGCCTTCGCCGAGCTCTCCCCAGGCTCCCCTTCTCCAATCAAGTCTCGCCCGGCCCACCGGACGTGCTCGATCCTCGGGAGCGGCTCACTGACATGCCTTTGCTCTTCGTGCTATCCTCGGCCGTCAGGCCCTCGACAACGTTCTCAAGGAGGTCTGCGCGGCCTTGCTCGAGTCGGACGTCAACGTCAAGCTCGTCGCGACCCTCCGCTCCTCTGTCCGGCGCACCGTTGGTCTCTCCCTGTCGTCTTTCCTTACCTCGGGCCCCTTCCAGCCGTGCCTCCCGACGCTGAACCGGCCTCTCCTGTGCCCCTTAGGTCAAGCCCCTACTCTCCCCTGAGCCCCCGGCCAACCCACCGACGCCGCAAAAGGCGTTCCAGATCGTCCAGAAGGCCATCTTCAACGAGCTCGTCCAGCTCGTCGACGGCAGCGCAGGCAAGGACGGCGCCGGAGTTGGCGCGGGCGGTGACGGCAAGGGCTGGGAATTCAAGCCCAAGAAGGGCAAGCCGAACGTGCTGATGGCCGTTGGTATCCAGGTACGTGCTCTCTGATCCTTCGGCTCGGCGAGGCGCTCGCCTATCTGAGGCGGTCCAGCGGCCGTCCAGGGCGAGAGCTGGTGGCCTCGACAGCTTCGAGATACTGCACTGCAAGTCGTCGCATGCGCATGCTCAGACTAGCGTCGAGCTGGGTGTCAAAGGAGCCGGTTGGCAGGACCAGGAGGCCTCGTTCGACGCTGAATTGTCGCACATGACCTGACCCTTTCCCTCCTCCCTTGCCCTTCTTCGTCCTCAGGGAGCCGGAAAGACGACGACGTGCACCAAGGTGCGTCTCTGATCCTTGGTATAACTTTCTGACCCCGATTCCGCAGTCTGCTAAGTCAGTTTCGCCTCTCGACCTCAGCTCGCCGCCCACTACGCTCGCAAGGGCTTCAAGACGTGCCTCGTCTGCGCCGACACGTTCCGCGCCGGAGCGTTCGACCAGCTCAAGCAGAACGCGACCAAGGCCAAGATCCCTTACTTTGGCTCGTACACCGAGACCGACCCGGTTGTGATCGCGCGCGAGGGTGTCGAGAAGTTCAAGAAGGAGCGGATGGAGGTCATCATCGTCGACACGAGTGGCCGGCATCGGCAGGAGACGGAGCTGTTCGAGGAGATGGAGAAGATTGGGGAGGCCGTCACGCCGGTGCGTTCGACTTTGCGCATCTGTCTTCGCGCTTCTGAGCCGCCCGCTGCGACATACTGACTGAGCTCGAGCGTTCTCTTCGACAGGACCTCACGCTCATGGTGCTCGACGCCTCGATCGGCCAAGCGGCCGAGTCGCAGTCCAAGGCATTCAAGGAGTCCGCCGGTTTCGGTGCCATCATCGTGACCAAGCTTGACGGCCACGCCAAGGGCGGAGGAGCCATTTCTGCGTGCGTTTCCTGTCGCTCTAGCGCTGCAAGCGCGCTCAGGACCTTGGCTGATCGAGCGCCCTTCCTCCTACTTTCGGGTCTCCTCGCCTCTGTGTGCAGCGTCGCGGCAACTAAAACGCCCATCATCTTCCTAGGTACCGGCGAGCACCTGCAGGACCTCGAAAAGTTCAACCCCAACTCGTTCGTGTCAAAGCTGCTTGGCATGGGCGACATGGCCGGTCTGATGGAGCACATGTGGGCCCTTCCCTTCTCTCCCCCCTCTCATGCCTGACTCTCCCTTTCGTTGACGGCAGGCGGCTGACATCGACGACATGCGCTTTCTCCCTTTGACGCTCGTAGTCAGGATCAGCAGATGGCCAACCCGGAGAAGCAGCGCGCAATGGCCGAGAAGTTTATCAAGGGCAAGATCTCGATCCGCGACTGGCGCGAGCAGATGAACACTGTCATGGGAATGTACGTCTGCTTGGCCTCTTTCCCCGCCTCTACCCTCCGCTTGTCCTTTTCGCTTCATCACCGTCGGCGCGCCTGGCTGACCTGGCTATCTCCGACGAATGCCAGGGGGAGCCTGAGCAAGATCGCCTCGATGATCCCTGGTCTGCCCGCTGGCCTGCTCGACGGAAACGAGGAGGAGGCGTCTGACAAACTCAAGAAGATCGTTTACATCACTGACGCCATGACGGCGCGGGAGCTCGACTCGGACGGCTCGTGTTTTGTGCGTCTCTTCCCCTCATTGTAGCCTGGCTCTGAGCGGCGCTGACCACCGAACTATGTCTCTTCTCGGGCAGGTCCGACGAGGGAAGGACGGCCAGCCGATTGGCTTGACCAAACGGGTCGTCAGCATTGCCCGCGGCAGCGGGACAAGCGTGCGCGAGGTCGAGGAGTGCGTCATCTTTCACCCACTCCCTACTCGAATGGCCTTTCTGCCCGTCCCTCTGACCAACTGCTCGCGTGTGTACTCTTCACAGCTTGCTCATGCAACACCACATGATGGGCAACATGGCGAAGACGATTGGCGGAGCCCAGCCGAAGGCCAACCCGTCGGTCCCCTCCGTCTTCGTCTCCCCGGCCCCGCTCGAGCTTCTCCACATGCCTTGCTTTTGCTGACGCTCCTCCCTGCCTTGCTTCGCATACAGGAACGCGGCACTCGCGGCAAAGCTGCAGGCTGCGATGGGTGGACCGCCGATGGGTCCCGGCGGCCAGCCGAGCCAGCAGCAGATGATGGCGATCCAGGTCCGCCCTTTCCTCTTTCACCCCTCTTCTCCTTCTGGCTTGGTCTCCTCTATCTCTTGACTCCCAACCTCTGTGCCCGCTGACCTCGCTCTTTCCTTTCATTTTTGGTGTCAACCGGGTAACAGCGCGCCCTCCCCCCCGAGATGCTCCGCAAGATGCGCGCCGCCGGCCCAGCAGGCGCCTCCAAGCTCCTCTCTGACCTGATGAACGGCCGAGGGG
This sequence comes from Cystofilobasidium bisporidii, assembly GCA_014825535.1. NCBI lineage: Eukaryota > Fungi > Basidiomycota > Tremellomycetes > Cystofilobasidiales > Cystofilobasidiaceae > Cystofilobasidium > Cystofilobasidium bisporidii. The sequence goes on along the minus strand of MVAK01000087.1, from coordinate 81,033 downwards.
ACGGTTCGACCCCTCCTCCTGCTCCGTCTGGCCCGGCGGCGGGCGGGATGCCCGGGATGGGGGACCTGATGAAGATGATGGGTGGGATGATGGGCGGTGGGGGGGGAGGGGGGATGCCTGGGTTGGGAGGAGGAGGGGGGATGCCGAGCATGGCCGACATGCAGAGTCAGTTGTTGTCTTCCTTTGCTCCTTCGCGGCGATAAAGACTGAAGTTCTTCTTCCCTGCTCTCCCGATGCGTGCGCCATTGCAGAGGCCATGTCGATGATGGGCGGCGGTGGCGCCGGTGGCGGTGGAGGCATGCCCGGTCCGTCCCTCTCGTCTTCCCTCCCCACCTTCCTTTCACTCTTTCGAGACGCTCGCCTGAAACCCAACGACTGACGTCTCCAATCCATCCTCATCTTCTCTCTTTTCCCCTTCCTCGAATCCTCCCTTTGGTCCCGGGCAGACATGAGCGCGCTGATGAAGATGATGGGCGGCGGACGCTAGTCCCCTCCTCCCTTGCCCCACATCATCTCCTTCTGCCTCCTTCATTCTCCGAGAGCTCTCGGTCGGGAGAAGGGAGAGGGCGGAGGCTAAGCAAGCTTGCTCTCCCGAAGAGAGTCACAACCCACATCCCAGGCACACACGCCCTCCTTCTTTTCCCGACTGGAGCGCGCGAGGGATAAGGCGTCAGAGAGCAAGCATTTGCCCCAAGCTCAAGCTTACTCGAGTGTAAGCGTCTGCCAGGTCTCCCCGCGCGCAGCGTTCCCCCTTGCCTGGTTCGAAAGGACGCCACGAGGCTGGCGACAGTTAGACCCGAAAGATGAAAGACGACATAAAAATTCCACCTCTTCCCCACCCAGCGAACGTCTAGAGATCGCTGCCCCCCCCCTAATCATTTTCTCTTCATCTACAGCTCGTCGGGCAGCTCAAAGTCGTACGCGAGCACGTCCTCGGTCACAGGCCGGATGTCGTTGATGACGATCCTGCGGGCGTCCGGGGAGTTTGTGAGACGTGCGGGGCGAGCATGGGGGTGCGGTTTGGGGGGGGGGGAGGAGTCGGTCAGTGTTGGAACCAAAGAATGATAGAAGGAAAGTTGGCGGAAGACGAGTAGGAAGGGAGCGAAGAGGTGGCAAGGAGGGGAGACATACGTCATGTGCTCGTCCGAGACGGCGTACTTCTTGAGCGCGTCAAACGACTCAAAGACCGAGTAGAAGCCTTTGGGATGGAAGGTTTGATGGAAGCACGTCGGGCGAGGGGCGAAAGAAGGTCGCGGGCGCAGAGGGAGGTGAAGAGTGGAGGGCAAGAAAGACGGACGTTCAGTCAGCCGACACCCTTCTCGCAAGCTCCCTGAACGCGCGCGTTGCATGCAGCCCCCAAGACGCAAGCAAGGGAGACGTCAAAGGAAAGTTGCGCGGGGGAGAAATACGCACCAAAGTCAAAGCCCTTTGCCCGGTCGGCAATCTTTGGCGGGCCGACGTGGCCCGTCAGCACGCCCGGCACCGACAGGAGCTTCTCAAACGGCTTGGTGACGGTCGCAAAGTGGGTCGCGGCGTCGACCGAGGCCGGGGCCTTGGCGAGCTCTGCGAATCGGGGGTCAGCTTGCGAGTCATGCAGCGAGCAAAGGGGCAGTGAACAAGGTGGCGAAGAGACGAACTCCAAAGGACGACGTGGACGATCTCTGCGTGGCGGGTGGCAGAAAAGGACAGGCATAGATCAGCCGGGCTGAAGTGAGGCAGAGAGAGGGCGGAGGAAGGCGGCGGCGTCGGAGGAGAGCGGGCGGCCTCGGCCAGAGAGAGCTAGGGGGGGCGAGGGACGAGTCGACGGCACAGATGACAGCAGCAAGCGGCAGCAGGGATGAAGGTGACTGACTTCCCATGGCTAGAGCGGGTGACTGATTGAGGTGAGAGGGGGTCAGGTAGATGGGCAGAGGGCGCAATGTCGGAGGTGACGAGAGCGCGGGCTCATCGCGCCGGCGGGCGAGGCTCACAGGAAAAAAAAAAGAAAAGAAAAGGGGTTCAACTGCCGATGCGAGTTGATGGCAAGCCTCCACGCTCGCGCTCTCCATCTTGCCCGTCGTCTGCCCCGTCTCGACTTGATCCCTCATCCCTCCCCGTCTCACCGCCTCTCAGTCACAGCCAGCCCTTGCTCGCTTGTCCTCTCTGGCCTCGCCCTCACCATCACCTCAGACAGCTCAGAACCCTCTTCCTCTCCCCTCTCGCTCTCCAACTAGCCCGCCCCGCCCACGCCCTCGCCCTCACCAAATGGACGAGCTCGGCATCGCCCCCCTCGTCGCCTCGGACCCGACCCTGCCCGCCGTTCTCTCGGACAAGAAGCAACTGCTCCAGCCAGCGACCAACGACGAGGAGCTGTACGCCAAGTGGAAGCGGCTCGAGGGGCACGAAGAGTTCTTGGACCTACAGGAGGTCCGTCTCGCCTTGCCTTTCCTGGCTGGCTGGCCCGTCTGCGCGCGCGTGCGCCGACGCCCAGAGACTCGCCACAGCTTTCCTTGCCCTCGTGCATGCCACCCAGCCTAATCCGCTTACTGACCACGGCGGTCCTCCTTGTTCGAACATGTTCCCTTTCGGACAGGAGTACATCATCTACGAGACGCACAACCTCCGACGCGAGCTCCTACGCGCGCAAGAAGAGGTCAAGCGGATCCAGGTGCGTTGGCGCTTCCTCTGCTCCTCTGCACCCGCGCGCGCCTTCTCTAGCTCCTGCTTGTTGCTGGTCGTCGGTCACTGACCAATCTCTGGTGCTGTCTGTCTCGCTTTCCCATTCCGACAGAGTGTGCCGCTCGTCATTGGCCAGTTCCTCGAGCCGATCGACGAGAAGTCTGGCATCGTCGGCAGCACGACGGGTGCGCCCCCCCCCTCTCCCTTGATTCACCCGATCGAGTCAACAGGCGAACTGATCTTCTCCTCGCTCGCTCCTTACCCTCATCATGCACAGGGTCCAACTATGTCGTCCGCATCCTCTCCACGCTTGACCGCGAGCTGCTCAAGCCGTCGTCGTCGGTCGCGCTCCACCGGCATTCGCACTCGCTCGTCGACATCCTTCCGCCAGAGGCCGACTCGTCCATCTCGCTCCTCCGGACCGAGGACCGCCCCGACGTCAAGTACTCGGACATTGGCGGGCTCGACCAGCAGAAGCAGGAGATCAGGGAGGCGGTCGAGCTCGCCATCACCGAGTTTGACCTGTACCGCAAGATCGGAATCGACCCGCCCCGGGGCGTCTTGCTGTACGGTCCGCCAGGGACGGGCAAGACGATGCTCGTCAAAGCGGTGGCCAACTCGACCTCTGCCGCCTTCATCCGCGTCGTTGGCTCCGAGTTTGTCCAAAAGTACCTGGGCGAGGGCCCGCGCATGGTCCGCGACGTCTTCCGACTCGCCCGCGAGAACGCCCCGGCCATTATCTTCATCGACGAGGTCGACGCGATCGCGACTAAGCGATTCGACGCGCAGACGGGGGCCGACCGCGAGGTCCAGCGGATCCTGCTCGAGCTCCTCAACCAGATGGACGGATTCGACCAGGGCGCCAATGTCAAGGTCATCATGGCGACCAACCGGCAGGACACGCTCGACCCCGCCCTGCTCCGACCCGGTCGGCTCGACAGGAAGATCGAGTTTCCCAACCCGAGCCGGCGCGAGAAGCGCTTGATCTTCCAGACGGTCACGAGCAAGATGAACCTTGCGCCAGACGTCGACCTCGAAGACTGTGCGTCTCTCTCCTTCCCCTGCGCCCCACTTTTTCTTCTTCTGCTTTGAACCTCTCGCTCTTCCGGCTTCTGCGGCTGACACCCTGTCCTCCCCCTCCGCTCCTTAGACGTCTCACGCCCGGACAAGCTCTCCTCAGCCGACGTCTCGTCCATTTGCCAAGCGGCCGGCCTTCAAGCCGTCAGGAAGAACCGCTATGTGATCCTGCCCGTCGACTTCGAGGAGGCTTACAAGGGCGTCGTCCGCAAAGGGGACGACGTCATGGAGTTTTGTGCGTCCTTCCACTCTGCATCGCTCCCCCCTTCCACCTTCCGCCCCCCCAATTCGTCGTTCGCTGCTTACTGACCCACTTCTTTCCCTCCTACGCTCGGTCAACAGACCGCTAGATCGTCCTTGCTCTGCAGTGGGTCTGACGCGGATCATGCTGAGACGCATGACACTTCCTGGCCCCTCCTGTCCCACCTGCGTGAGATCTGAGCACTTGAAGGAGCAGCAGTCGCGGATCTCAGGGCTACCTACCAAGTGCAGTTCACAGACGGGTGAGCGATCAGGGTCGAAAGCGAGGTCGTGGAGGAAACAAGCGAGGGGGTCCGCAGGCATGTGAGCCCTCAAGGTCGAAAACAGCCGTGCCCTCGTCTGCGTTGATGGTGACCTCAAGCGCAATCGGGCTACCGTCGTCCATGTAGTCGAGCGCCGACAGCTTGTTGCCGTACGTCGCCGCCGTGCGCTGCAGCAACGTGCGCACGCCGAGGGCGGCGTTGTCGCGGATGAAGCCCATGTAGGCGTGAACGGTAGCGAGGCCGTACTCCTTGATGAGCTTGGCGATCAGCTGAGAGCCCTTGTGGTTGGCGGCGATCTGGGAGGGGAAGCAGCAACGATGGAGGGTGATGTGAAGTCAGCTAGATGCATCCAAGGGAAGAACAGCAAGTCGCAGCGGTGACAGGGTCGCACCTGCGCCTTGAGGTCGCTCTCGACGTCGCCAAACGCACGGCAGCCGGAGCAACCCTTGTACTGCGCCGGCCCCTTGACCATGATCTCGTAGGGGCGTGGGTCGCGCTATAAATCAGCTGCAGCGGTCCGAGAGAATGCGGCCAGCTCCGATCGATGCATGCAGCCCTGCTCCATACCAGCCTCCTTCCAGCTCGTCAACGCACATCCGTCATCTTACCTCATCTTGCCTCGAACTCCCATATTGTGACACCCAGCCCTCATCGCGGTACTTGCCATGCCCATCCCGATCTCAGTCGTGCGCCATGATAGCCTTGATTCGTGCCTCCGCGGCCATCGCGTGCCCTCGACGGACCATCGCCTAGCTGACCTCCTTGACCTTGCTGCCGCCGTACCTCCTCGCCCTCGCAGCCCTGGACCCGCCTCGTTCGCTTCGTCGCAGCTGAAGACTCTTGCGTCCACTATGGCGAGCCAGTAGACCAGTCCCTTGATAGTTCGTGGCCCCATCCTTCACTAGCTGCTGCTCTCCAACACGAAAGCCTGGGTGCAGAGCTGACCTCCTCCCACTCCCCTCCTGTTCTCAACCGGGCGACAATGACCTCGAACAACCGGCTTTTGTTCTCATCACGCAGTCGGAATTGCCCACCTGAATGGCGAGACGGTCAAGCTGTACCAGATCCGTGCGCGGCACCCGTGGGATGAGCAAGCGACGGTCGACCGTGCGACGAGTCTGACGCTCAAAAAGGTGCGCGCAACGTGCAGCGGCCACACCTTGCCCTTCCCCTTCCTCTCCCTACGAGTTGGGCAGATTGTTGCTGACCCCCAGCTCACGACATCCTCAGCTTCTCAGTCCTCTCAGTCCATCAGAAGTCGGCACGATCCGTTGCATTGGCCTCAACTACTCGGACCACGCGGCCGAGATGGCGCTCCCCCACCCGGCCTTCCCCGTCCAGTTCCTCAAGCCCCCCTCGGCGCTCGCCAATCCGGGGGACGTCGTCGAGGTCCCGCTAATGGCGCAGAACGACGAGGCGGACTGGGAAGTGGAACTAGCTGTCGTCATTGGGAAGGAGGCCAAGAACGTGAGCAAGGAAGACGCGCTCGACTATGTGCTTGGCTACACAGTCGCCAACGACGTGCGTCCCTCCCTTTTTTGTGCACTCATATGCCCTTTCGATGCAGCGCGAAAAGCTCAAGAGGTCCTTTTTCTATCCGCTTCGCTCGTTCAGATTTCGGCGCGCAAGATTCAGGTCGCCGCCTCGCAGTGGTGCCACGCCAAAGGTGCGTCCGCCCTGGCCCATCTTTGCTGGGTAGGCTCCTGACGGAGCCCTGCTGCGCTTCCGCGCCCATTTCCAGTCTTCGACGGCTTCAACCCGCTTGGCCCGACCCTTGTCGCCCGTCATGCGATTCCTGACCCGGCAGTGCTCAAGCTCCAGACGTCTGTCAACGGCGTCCTGAAGCAGGACGGAACGGCTGCGCGCATGATTTTTGGCGTCGCCCAGTGCGTTCCCGGCAATCGCTTGACTAGTCCCGCAAATTGACCCCAGCGGCTGACGATTTCGCCTCATCGCACGACAGCCTCGTCTCGTTCCTGTTGCAAGGGTCGACCCTGCCGGCAGGGACGGTCATCATCACCGGCACGCCGCCCGGCGTCGGCTCGGGCTTCAAGCCGACCGAGTGGCTCAAGGACGGCGACGACGTGCGTTGTTCAATCTCGCACGGCCTCGGTACGTCTCTTTGCATGGCTGCTCGTGCCCCCCACCACCGCCGGCACTGACGCTTGACACCGCACGTAGGGACGCTCTGCAACACCATCGCGTACGAGAAGAGGACCACGGCAGCCATACTGTCCAAGATCTAGATGCAGCTTGGTCACACACGCGCCTGCCCTTCGTGTCGCGCCGCTACCGTCGATTTCTTTCAAGCTGGTTGTTGGGTTCACAGGACTGCGAGGCGCATGAGATCTATTGCGGAGAGCGGGATGGGAGAAGTGGGGACGGCGACCCGTTCCGGATACAAAGCAGAAACCTAAGAGACGAGGATAACGAAGGGTGGAGATGCGAGTGAGGACAGGCGGATGCCTGCGGGAGATGTCGACCTGGAGAGGAACTGAAAAGCAAGGGCACAGCAGAAACGCTTCACTGCGCGTAGCGGAAATCGGGGTGGTTGTCGCCCTCGCGGCCCTCGTCGAGCCAGCGCTGGCGCTCCTCGGGCGTAAGGTTGTCGCGGATCCGGTTGAGGCGCTGCAGTAGATGGGACAAGAGTTCGGTCAGCTTTGCGGTCGTGGCTTTATAGGCATAAGCTGCTGAACGATGGACGCACAAGAAAGTTCCACCACTGGATCGAGTAGAGGACGACAGCAAGCGAGATGAAAGCAATCGTTACTCGTGCGCCGGTCCTGTTGCGCGGGAGAGGGAGGGGAGAAGTGGTCAGCAGGGCTTCACAGGGTCGAACAGAGGCACAAGACGGCGAAGGCGGGGATATACCTGTACAGGGGTGCGTCGGTCGAGACGTAGATGCTGTTTTGACAGGAGAAAAAGGGTGTAAGCCAATCTCGAAGGTGGAATTACGCAACGAAGAAGAGGACCGACTTCGAGGCAATGAAACCAGCGCAGTTTCCGATGGCCTGCTGGAAGCCGATGCTGCTCGCGCGCTTGTAGTAGGGGGCTTAGAGCGGGCAGGCGGGGTAATAGGGTCAGACAGAGCATGACTTCGAAGGAGAAGCGTCGACGAGCGGGCTCACCTTGAGCGGACGACAGAAGTGTGATCTGTAGCAAACGAGATTTAACGAGCGCAAGGAGTGCATCAGCAGGCACCCCGTGTGAAGGCTGGAAAGAAAGGAAAGAAGGACGCACGTTGAGACCGACGATGCTCCAGATACCGGACGCGGCGAGAATGACGCCGATCAGGCGGGCCATGATTGAGGTGACGGGGCTGAGGAGGATGGCGTAGCCGACGACGATGACGCAGGCCAGGGGGACCATGAAGACGGAACGTTTGTTGATTTTGTCACTGAGAATAGCGACGGTGATGTAAACGCCGGCGGCCCAGAAGTAGATGGGGGCCGTGATGAGCTGAGTCTGTGGGAGAGAAAGGACAGAGACAGGGGAGAAAGGTCAAACAGGAAGTAATTGGGAGAAGGGATGAAATAGGAAATGACTTACAAGCAAGGTCGAGTAGCCGAAACCCTTGATAATGGCTGGCGGTGAGGCGTTGTGAAGTGGAGATCGTCAGTCTCGGTGGATGGTAAGAAAGAGGGGGCGTGAGAAAGCACCCCTGTACCAGCCGAGGTGCTGATGGGGGTGCGCCAGGCCCAGAAGGCCAAAACTGAACGAGAAGAGGAAGGACGCACTGGGAAGGAAGGTTGAGAAGCCAAACGAGGCCACATTGGCGCACAGCTGAGCGCTGCCATTGAGGTAGAGCTTGTAGTCGGTGAGCGAGGCCTTGATCTTGGCCCACTCAAAGTGCTGCGAGCCGTTGTAGACGGCGTTCTGGCGGTATCGGATCGCCATGAGCTCCTTGTCCTCGGCCGTCAGGTACCAGGCGACCTCGGGGCTGTCGGGCAGCAGGAAATAGATCGAGAAGCCAAAGACGACGGTAACGAGGCCCTCAATGATGTAGAGCCACCTGTCGGGGGATCAAAGCAGGTTGGTCAGGGGCTGCCCTATAGAGGGAAGGGGCCCGTTGGCCGAGCCCAGGCAGACTCACTGCCAGCCGGCACGTCCACCGATGCCGTCCATGCGAAGAATGCCGTACGCGATGAGGCCGCCAAAGGCACCACTGAGGGCCGAGGCGACAAAGAGGTAGGCGACACGACGGCCCTGCTCCTCGCGCTTGTAGAATTGCTGCAGGGGATGAGAAGGCTTGACGGGTCAACCCTGTTCATGGCAACGCTCAAACAGAATGAGAGATGCCGAACGCACACTCAGGTACAGCGCCATGATGGGGAACAGTCCACTCCTAGCGAAAGGGAAGAGGAGGGGGTGAAGCGGGTCAGCTGGCGATCCCCTGTGGCAGAGGGGAGCAAATGAGCAAGAGACGTACTCGAAGAGACCCAGGAGCAGTCGGAGCGCGACGAGCGAAGGGAACGAGTCCTGCAAGTGGAAAGCAAAGAGGACAAGCCAGAGTCAGCGATGAAGTCCAAGACTGTCGACACGCAAGAAGACGGAGGACACGCACGACAAAGCCAGAGCCGATGGTGACGGCGCCCCAGCACACCATGAGCGCAGTGACGAAGATCGAAGGGCGGAACTTCTTCATGAGGATGGTTGCAGGGCCCTCGGCGAGGACGTAGCTGCAAACGGTGGGAAAAGGAGCCTCATGTCAGTCAGGCGCGCAAGTAATGCACAAGTGACGAGATTGAGGCGGCTCACGTCAGGTAGAAGAGCTGGGGCAGGAGAAAGAGAAGGAGGTCGTCAGCGCAGCAGCAGCAGAGACAATAGCGGTCAAGAGCAAGGGCATAGCCTCACCGTCACGGCTGTGTTGAGTTGATGCCCGTGCAGGTTGGCCGTTGTAGCCATGCCGGCCGAGGCCGCGTTGCCGATGTTGGATCGATCGAGGTAGGCGAGCTGTCGTCGCAGAGCGGTTGGCATGGTCCGGTCAACGAGCGAGCGAACAAAGAGACGAGCTGAACAAGGACAGAACGCACGAGGAAGACACCGCAGGCGACAGGCGCAATTCGGCTGTCGAGCTTGCGCACGAGCCGGGCCTCGCGCGCAGGGTCAATGTAGAGCTCGTCGTAGGCGTCCTGCTCAATCGGGACGACCGACGAGGGCAGGCCCGTCTTGTCGTCGTCAAAGTCCTCGGTCGAGGGTCGCTTGTTGGAGTCGGCGGACATGATCGGGCTGGAGGGTGCGCGAGGTAAGAGTCAGGACCGAGCGGCTGCAAGAAGTGGAGGGAAGTGCGCGCACGAGCTGAGGTAGGAGCTGAGGTCGCGAGCTGCGAGGGAGGTTGACAGGACCGGAGAAGGGCTGGAGCGGATCTGTCGCGCCAGGCAGCGAGCCGTCAGCCAGGTCGGCCTGAGCAGGAAGGCAGGAAGGTGCAAGGGGGGACGCACAGCCGGCCTGGATCGACGTTGAAGGAGAGGGGGGTTGCTGGAGAGTGCTCCTCGGCTCCTTGACAGGGCGCTCCTTTATCTGAAATTCGCCCGGCACGACCAGGTTGGGCGAGGGTCAGGCGCAGATAGCGCTTCCGACTGGGGTCGTCGGGCAAAGCTGCCGGCAAACGGTAATCGAATGGGTCGGAAGGCCGCCGAGGCCGGGGCAATGATTCTCGACACGGCGCGCGCGCGCGTTCCTCGATCTGCCAGGATAGTGGGGCGTTCGCCGCGCTTAAGACAACCCGGCAGAGGGCGATTCCCGTCAGAGATTGTCGGCCTTCCCTCGACCATCACTCCGACCCGAACGTCCTCCCCTCCCTGACCACTCGTGATATGAGAGTCAGGTCGTCCCGGCCGGGCTCTCGGGTCGCTGTCCTTCACCTCCCGCCCACCTTTGCATCGTCCCCGCCATGCCTATCCCTACCGCTGTGAGTTCCTGCGCTCAACCCTTCTTCCCCCCCCCCTCCTTGGTCGAAAGGAAGCTGGGCTAACGTAACGAGCTCGCCTCTTCAGACCTGGAGCCGACTCGTCCGTTTCGTTGCCGTCGAGGATGGCGAGGTTCATTTCGGCGAGCCCCTCAACGAGGAGTTAGACGGTGCGTCCCTTTGCGGACCGACTCCTTTTCCAGCTGTTGCGCTGCCGCCGATGTGCGACGATGAGGCTAACGACCTCTCTACCTTCCCCTGCTGCAGTCGGCCTCGCCTACCACGAGGGCGAGACGATCAAGCTGCGCGAAATCCTGGCCGCCCACCCGTGGGACCAGTCAGCAATCACGAGCGGCGATGTGATCTTGACGCTTGACAAGGTGGGTCGATACAGGCGGGCCTTCAAACGCTCTCACCCTGGCCGCTGCGCTCCTTCCTCATTCCACCCCCCTCCCAACCCTGCAGATGCGGCCATCGATGGCCTTGAATCGAGCTGACGCGACTTGTCCACCCGACCACAGCTACTCAGCCCACTAACAGCTGCCGAGACCGGCACGATCCGGTGCACAGGCCTCTCTTACAAGGATCATGCCAAGGAGATGGGCCTGGCGTACCCTGCTTTCCCCGTCCAGTTTCTGAAGCCCCAGACGGCCTTGACCGACCCCGAGGCGGTCGTCACCGTCCCCTTCATCTGCCAGGACGAGGAGGTTGACTGGGAGGTTGAGCTCTGCGTCGTCATTGGCAAGGACTGCAAGGACGTCAGCCAGCAGGACGCCATGGACCATGTTCTAGGCTACACGGTGGCCAACGATGTGCGTGGTGCCTGACCTCCATTTCCGCGCGACATCGCAAACTCTTGCGTGCTGCTGACCCTGCAAGATCTACTTGCCTGCCATTGTGGCACAGATCACTGCCCGCAAGCACCAGGCCGCTTCCAGCCAGTGGTGCCACGCCAAGTGTGAGTCGGCATCGATTCGGCCTCGGTCCGGCACGAGAGCATGAGCTGAAAATTGCCTGCTGCCTGATTCCCGTGCCAGCTTTTGATGGCTTCTGTCCACTTGGCCCAGTGCTCGTCTCGACGCGGGCCATCCCGGACCCGCACGTTCTCAAGCTCAAGACGACCGTCAACGGCAACGTCAAGCAAGATGGCTCGGCCGACCAAATGATCTTCCCTATTGCCCAGTGCGCTCAACCTCATCCCCCAATCTTGCTTTTCCGCGCCGCGGCTGTCTCCTTTCTGACCGTCGCACACCTCTCCAACGACCCTGCGTCCAGCGTCGTTTCGTTCCTGTCGCAAGGGTCGACGCTTCCGGCCGGCACCATCATCATCACCGGCACGCCGCCAGGCATCGGCGCTGGCCTCAAACCGGCCGAGTGGCTCAAGGACAACGACGACGTCCGCTGCTGGATCTCGCACGGGCTCGGTGCGTCCGGGCCCTTGATTATCCTGTGCTTCTGCTCTCCCCCAGGCGACCTCTGGCTGACCGCCTCGCTTCCGCGTCTGACAGGCACCCTTCGCAACTCTATCTCCTACCAGCGTAAGGCGGCCGCTCAGTAGTGGCCACCTGGACTCTACTTTTCTTACCTTTCCTTTTCTGGTTGCTTTTATCCGATGACCTGTCACGAATGAACCTTGTGAACGCTTCTTCCGAGGCGAGCGCGAGCCTCAGCTTGGTCCTTGTGTCACAGTGCATCCTGCAGGCCAGCTTCCTCACCACGCCTTCATCCAAAATAGGCAGGCGAAGTGGTGGCGATGAGAATGACTCGGGCTCTTGTCTCAGACTTCATAAAGAGATGGTGACAATCTTGAGATACAACGGAGGAAACGTTGTGGCGGCTCTAGGGCGACAGATCTATGAGGAGGGACGTCGACGTCACGTAGGCCGTCGCTTGGGGCACGATGCAGATGGTCTGAGTGGCATCGAGGATCATGGCCGGACCTTCGACTTTCTCGCCCGAGTTGAGCTGCAGAGTTCGGATCGGTCGCAAGGGTCAGACTCGCACACGGGCAGAGTAGATCGGCGGACAGAGGTGGGGAGACGCACGTCCTCGAGCAGGAAGACCGGCGTGTCGACGCGGCCGCCGGGGAAGTAGACGGACGTCTTTGACTTGCTCGATGCGGCAACATCCACGGCGCGGTACGTCGTCTCGGCGAACTCGGCCAGCGGCGACGGAGGCAGGGTCGAGTACGTCTTGCCAGTGCCGCGGCAGCGGACGTCGTCGACCGTGATTTTGTTGTTGAGGATGAAGCCAAACTCTTGCCGGTACTCTTGCTCGAAGACAGTGGCAAAGTCGGTCGAGTCAAGGGGCTGCTGCGTCTGGATAAGCGTGTCGGTGCCGGTGTAGCGCAGATTGAGGAAGCGCTCGACGGTGATCTCGCCCTTGTCATCACGGAAGCCTTGCGACTTGAGCTCGTCGCGGACGGCAGCCTCGATCGAGTCGAGCCGCTTGAGCAGGTCAGGCAGCGTCTCCGGCGTGTAGTCTGTCGCAAAGGGCCTGAGCCGGGAGGAGAACGAAGACGCAGTCAGCGGTTTCTGCATACGCCAGGAAAGGAACACGGAAAAAGATGGCGACGTACTCCTGCACCTCGTGCACGCGATCGGCGAGCGCAAGGCCGTAAGCGGACAAAATGGAGGAGTAGCGGTGGATGATGATGCGCGAAATCCCGAGCGATTGGGCTAAACGTCGTGAAAGTTTCAGCATTCACGCAAAGATCACATTGGACCGACAGAGATCGCACCTGACTGTGGACTGACCGACTTCACACGCGTGCTGGCCGCCTGCACCGCCGAAGGCGCAGAGGATGTGCTTGGAGAGGTCAAAGCCGCGCGACTCGGTTAGGGTTCGGATGGGTCGAGACATCGCTGTTGGCAAAAGAGAGGGCAAGAACGTCAGCAGGTTGGGGACAGGCTGTAGGATGAGCAGTAAGAACGCGACGAACTCTCGTTGGCGACTGCAGAATGCGAAAGATATTGGAGCTGTCAGATCTCAGACCGTACATGTCGCTGGCTGGACGGAAGGGGAGAGCAGACGCACCCTTGACGAAGCCGTAAACGAGTTCGTCGATCGACCCGTCAAACGTCGACTCGGCCCGGATGCGCTTCTCAAGCTCGACAAAGGCGTCCAGGGATGCCTGAGGGTTGATCGGTTCGTTCTCGTGCGGTCCAAAGACCTTGGGAAAGACCTCGGGCAGGATTCGGCCGAGGACGAGGTTGGCGTCGGTGAGCGCGAGCGGGCCGCCCTTGCGGTCTGAGAGGTGCACAGGGAGGGTCGATCAGAGTCTGTATAGCTGATTCAAGAGCGATGGGCATAGTCGAGGAGACGCACAGCATGCTGGTCCAGGGTGAGCGCCAGCCGACTCGGGCCCCGCGCGGAAAAGTCCTCGCTCGAACGTCAGGCACGATCCGCCACCAGCGGCAACTGCAGAGGTGAAAGAGCGAGGTCAGGAAACGGCCGGAAAGAGCCGGGGACGGCCAACTCGAGAGTACATAGCTAATGCATGACCGACCAGTGTCTATGCTGAGCTGAGGCGACTGGATCGACACGCCCGCCGTCGTCGTCTCGAACACCTTCTCGTATCGGCCCCCAAAGCGTGAGACGTCGGTGCTGGTGCCGCCGATATCGAACCCGATGAGAGGGGGCGGGTCGTTCGCTGAGAAGTCGTAGGCGGTGAGCGCGTAGCCGACGACGCCGCCGGCTGGCCCGGACAGCAGCGACTTGAGGCCCGAAAAATTCTTGAGCGAGAGGAGGCCACCTGCGCGGGGAAGCATCGGGGGCGCCATCCGGATCAGCTTGGAGTCGACCTTCAAGGAGGGAACAGGCAAGGAGGGATGAGACTGACCGTCGGACCCCATGAACTCGACCTTGAAGTCACCGCTGCCGTCGTCCTCGAAGCCCTCGAAGAAGCCCGAGAGGTAGCGCGACAGGACCGGCGTGAGGTAGGCGTCGGCCGTGGCCGAGACGCCGCGCGGGACGGCCTTGATCATGGGCAGCAGCTGCGATGAACACGACACCTGGGTGAAGCCGATCGAGCGGGCAAGCTCGCCAACCCGAAGCTCGTGGTCCGGGAACGTATAAGAGTGGATGAAGACGATCGCCAGAGAGCGGAAGCCGTCGGCGAAAAGCTGCTCGAGTTGCGGCCGGAGCGCGTCAAGGTTGGGCTCTTGAAGTATCCTGACCGCCTCGCCAGACAGGCCGCGGACGACCCTCTCGGCGCCGTCGTATCCGCTCTCGACCGAGCCGTCCTCGGCGAACTTGACTGCGCGCTCGGCCGCGAGCGGGTCGGTCGTGTAGCCGACGAGCGTCACGCGCTCCTTGACTCCGACGACGGCCTCGTACAAGTTGGGCGCGCGCTGGATGTTGAGGTCAAAGATCCGGGGCCGCGACTGGTTGCCGATCTTGAGCAGATCCTCGAAGCCCTCGGTGATGAGCAGCGCCGTCTTCTCGCCCTTGCGCTCGAGCAGAGCGTTGGTCGCGACCGTCGTCGACAGCCGGACGTACTCGAGCTTGACCGGGTTGATCTTCTGACCGCGGGGGTAGCTGTCGCCAGTCGCGATCTCAAGCACGCGGCGGATTCCCTCGGCGGGAGCGTCGGCATAGTTGGCAGGGTCCTGCGAGACTGCAGGCCGGTCAAGTCCCAGAGGTCGGCAGAGGTCAGCTTACGAGCTTCAGCTGGGGAAGAGTGAAGTGAGGACGACAACTGACGTAGCTTGACGACGACCTCTTTCCTTCCATTGACAGCATCGGCGTCGTCGGATGGCCACGACCCGAGGACGTCACAGAAGGTACCGCCGCGGTCGGCGCAGACTCGGATCGAGTGGTCGGGGATCATCGTGCGGGTGCTGCAAGAGGCAAGGAAGGGTCGGTCAGCCTGGAGCAACTTCGGGCGCAAGGCCGACAACTTGCGTCGACCTGTGCTCTGCGTCAAGCGGAAGAGGGCGGATATCAGACGTACTAGTACAGGGGGTCTATGCTTCGAGGAAGGGAGGAAGAAGAGAAAGAGGAGGAGGCAGATGATGGTTTGAGGGTCAGGGTCGTCCACTCGCTGCGGGCCGAGGCGCCCAAAGAGCGCGGCCGAGGACGCGCAGAAGCCCTAGAGCCGATCAATCAAGCCGGCGAGGACGTCGGCACGTCCTTGCCTTTGCACCTCGGCTTCTTGCCCTTGTCAGTCCCCTCTAATCCAATCGACGCGTTCGACGTACTCTGTCGTGCTTTATCTAGGCGGTCAAGTCCCGCACCGGCCTTTACCCGACCGAAAGACCGACCTTGACCTCTCGGTCTCGTCCGCCCCAGCTGCAGCCGCGGGCCGCTCGCCAGACACCACCACGACCACCTCGGGCTGCCTTCCTTTCCTCTCCTCCCCACCTTTCCTCTCTCCCTCCCATCCTCGACCCCCAAAGCACTCTCTTTCCGCCCATACCTCGTCATGTCGCCCGCACCGCCCACGGCCCCGCACCCAGTGACGCTCAGCCTGTTCGCCAACAGTGCGTCGCTTTCCTTGCTTCGCAGCCGGCGCCCATGCCTGGAGAGCTCGTGCCAGCGGCCTCTCCCGCCATCCCGGTCGCTGCCTGCTGACCTGCCTCTTTCGCCTGTCTTGCGCGCGCGCTGTTGTCATTCAGGGTTCATGAGCGTTGCCGAGGCGATGGGCAAAACGCTCCAGCAGACGTCGATCTCAACCAACATCAAAGAGCGGCTCGACTACAGGTCCGCAGCTCCTTCCTCGCTCGTCGTTGTCCTCGAGTCTCACTGACATCTTCTCGACCGGCCTTCACCTCTTAGCTGCGCGCTGTTCGCGCCTACGGGTGATGTACGCCCGCCTGACCTTACCAACTCCCATGCCCCCGCCACTGCAAGACTAAGCTGACTCCACCATGCCCTGACGCCCGTGCTCCGCAGCTCGTCGCCAACGCGCCCTTCATCCCGTGCGTTGCCGTTGTTTGACCCTGATCAGACCAACGAGAGCGCTGGCTGACTGATCGATGCGTCGCTGCATTGACACAGGGTCCACCTGGGCAGCATGTGTAGGTCTCGTCGAAGCTACAGCTGTCTTGCTCACGTCGCCTCTCTCTCTCCTGACGCATTCTATGCGCTCCCCTCGCCGCTCCCTGTGCAGCCTTTGCCGTCAAGCACCAGCTCAAGTTGCACGGCAACACCCTGCGCCCGGGCGACGTCCTCATGTCGAACCACCCGTCGGCAGGCGGCTCGCACCTGCCGGACATCACACTCATCACCCCCGTCTTTGACGTCGACGGGGAGACCATCATCTTCTTTGTCGCGTCACGCGGCCACCATGCAAGTATCGCGTCTCGTTGTCCCTTGCGGGCATGAGCGTCGGACGCTGACTCTTTTGCTCCTCGTTCCGCGACAGGCCGATATTGGAGGAATTCTCTCGGGATCCATGCCGCCAACCGTGAGTCGCGACTGTCCTTGACGGAGCGATGCGGCTTGGAGCGTAGGAAGCCGCGACTGACGCGTCCCACTCCACTTGCCTGCCCCGGAATGGTACAGAGCACCGCGTTGTACCAGGAGGGCGCCATGTGTCGCTCATTCCACATTGTCAAGCAAGGCGTCTACCAGCGCGACCAGCTGTACGAGATCATGGTCAAGGAGCCGGCGCAGTACGAGGGTTGCTCCGGCTGCCGTGCGTTTGGCGACGTCGAGAGCGACCTCAAGGCGCAGGTGCGACCCTGTCACCGCTGCGACTTGCTGTTCTTCCCTTGGATGCATCTAGCTGACTTCACATCACCCTCCATCGTTGCTGCTTCCCTCCCAGATCGCCGCCAACCACAAGGGCTCTCAGCTGATCGCCAAGCTCATCAAGGAGTACGGCCTCGCTACCGTTCACGCCTACATGGGCTTCATCCGCGACAACGCCGCCCTCGGCGTGCGCACGTTGCTGCAGCGCACGGCGGCGACGTACGGCAACAAGCTGTCGGCGCTCGACTACATGGACGACGGTAGCCCGATTGCGCTTGAGGTCACCATTAACGCAGACGAGGGCACGGCTGTTTTCGACTTTGAGGGTGCGTCTTTCCTTCTTACTCTCATCCCTTGCGTCTGCTCTTGGCACTGATCCCTCGCCCTTTCCACGATCACCTGAACTTGAAAGGTACCGGTCCCGAGATTCGCGGCTGCTGGAACGCCCCTGAGGCCGTCGTCCACGCCGCCATCATCTACTGCTTGCGAGCCATGTGCGCAGTCGACATGCCACTCAATGGCGGCTGTCTCGTCCCGATCGACATTCGGATCCCCAAGGGCTCGCTCCTGTCCCCAAGCGATACTGCGGCCGTCTGCGGTGGCAACGGTGCGACCCGCTCTTCCCTGCTTCCGCATGCCGAATTTGTCCTTAACACACCCTTGAGTTTCTGCTCGCTCTATCAGTCGTCACCAGCCAGCGCATCACCGATGTCGTTCTCAAGGTGAAATCTTCCTCGTTCATCTCGAATCTCTCGCGCTCGCTCGCTGACTGTATCAAATTCACCATGATTAGGCCTTCAACTCTTGCGCCGCTAGCCAGGGCTGCTGCAACAACTTGACGTTCGGTGCCGGCGGCAAGGACGAGGTGACGGGCGAGGTCAAGCCCGGATGGGGCTACTATGAGTGAGCGTCTCTGATTGTCTGCTCGAGCTCTGGATGTCAGGCTAAACGACCCTTCGCCCGCTATAGGACGATTGCCGGCGGCAGTGGCGCTGGTCCGACCTGGGATGGCACGTCGGGCGTGCATGTTCACATGACTGTGCGTCTTTGTCACAGTCGGTCTGTCTGCTGAAGATTCCGCCAGATCTCGCTGACGCGTCGTTCCTCGCTGTCGCAGAATACCCGCATCACGGATCCAGAAATTCTCGAGCGCCGATACCCTGTCCTCCTGCATCAATTCGCGATTCGCGAGGGCTCCGGTGGCCAGGGCAAGTACAACGGCGGCGACGGAGTCGTGCGCGAGCTCGAGTTCACCGAGGACCTCCAGGTTTCAATCCTTTCCGAGGCAAGTATCGTCCTTTCTTTCTCGAGACCTTTTGATCCCAAGACCTTGCGATCTCCAGAACTGTTCACCGAAGACCCTCCAAGACTGACCCCCTTGACCTCCCTCTACCACCTCACAGCGTCGAGTTCACCGACCTTACGGCATGGACGGCGGCATGCCTGGTGCGCAGGGCCTCAACCTGTGGATCCAGAAGGGTGCGATCGGCGAGGACGGAACCGAAGCCCCGTCCAAGACGATCAACATTGGCGGTAAGGCTTCGGTCAAGATGAACGCCGGCGACCGCTTGCTGCTCAAGTCGCCCGGCGGTGGCGGGTGGGGCGCCCCATCCGACAAGGCAAAACGCGAAGCAACGCAGAAGGCCTGGGTAAGCACCTGGGCCCCGCGCGGTAGCATCGCCGAGCACCTTAGCCGGCAGGAGGGCCAGTGAGCGGGAGGGAACGTGAGCGTAGCAGACTGAGTTGTAGTCATGGTCTTTTGCTCCCTTCTCTCTACAGCGGCTCGTCCGGCTTCACAAGAACGCGCCCCCCGGTTCGCCGAGCGATGACACGTCTGCCGCAAAGGGCCCCGACGTCAGCTTGTCGATGAGATCCTCGAAATCCAGCCAAGTCTCCGGCCAGATGGGCAGCCCGGACGAGCTGTCAGAGAGCGTGCCACCGAGGCTCTGATCGGGTGCCGACGCATGCGGCGCGTACGGCGCATACGTCTCGAACGACAAAGCGCTGTTCCAAGGCGGCACAGTCGAGAGCTCGGCGGGCGTGCCGTACCCAGCGGCGGCGACTGGCGGTGAGCCAGCCCGAGTGGGCGTGCCTTGGAGGTTGGACGACGAGTGAATGGTGGGCGGCAGGTGAGAGACGCTAGCGTGGGGGAACGATGGGGGCGAGCCGGTGCGAGTGAACGAGTAGCGCTCGCGGGGAACGCGAGCCGCCGAGGAGCCACTGACATCCTGGTCGAGCGGTTCCGGCGCAATACTGCCGCTCTCGGACACACGAGATACCATGTCCTTGCGCAGGGCTTCCGCTCGAGCGAGGCACATCTCCTATGTGTGGAATGCGATCAAAGTAGGAGGTCAGTGGGACAGAGGGTGAAGCTCGACGGGAGGAGACAAAGAGGGCTGGGACGCACGAGGACTCGAATTTCGGCCTGATGGCTCGTGTCCTTGAGCGGCGTCGTCTGCTGCTGCTTAAGGTACGACTGGAGGGTGCGTGTGATCTTCCCTGCCAGCGGCCCGGACGGATCGCGGATGAGGACGGTGCCGAGGACCTGCCAAAGAGGGCGCTCGAAAGGTCGTCAGCGCCTGACGACTGTGAGGAAACGACCAATCCTGGGCCACGACTGACGGTGCAGCTGCTGAAACCGCCGGCGACTGTCATGTACTGAAAGCGGTAGAGTGGGTCGCAGTCCTACAGAGGCAACAAATATGATCGCGCGCAAGGTCAGCTGTCGAGTGGAAAGGATGTCTGAGGAAGTCGCTCGGACGCACGCTGAGCTGCAGCCGGAGAGCCAGGTCGTCGAGCGCCGAGTTGATGGCGACCGTGCGAGAGATCTGCCGCGGGCCCTGCGTGGTCGAGTCGCCCTGGTCGCCGATGATGGCTTGCATCAAGAACGGCCGGTGGAGCGAGATGCGGGCGAGATGGAACCTCGTGTGGAGCGATAGGCGCTGCGGGATGAGGTACGGCTTCGCTCGGTCGAGGTCTGTGTTGGGGTTACCGATGCGGAAGTGCGGCGGCAGCTCGGAGGCCCACTTGACGAGCTCCTGGTCGGACAGCAGCACATGACGGTGGGTTGTAGGCTGTAGTCCGAAACAGAGGCTGCAGAGGCGAGCCCAGGGGCGAGCACAAGTGTCAGCTTCACAATAGAGGACAGGCTAGGTGGGAAAAGCAAGGAAAGAAAGGCGCTCGCTTCTGCATCAATCCGATGACGGTTGTCAAGGACTTGTTTAGGATCAGAGATGTTGTCCTCGTGACGACGCTGAGGGGCTGGACGTGGTCGGGCGGCTTGTTGAGCTCCTCATCGGTTATGTTGGACGGCTCGGCGACGGCCGACTGCTCGTTTTGTATGCTGAGCGGGCGTCCAAGAAAGAGTGAGATGCTGCGGTCGAGAACATAGATCTGGGCCCACAGGCGGCGCCGGATCTCGGTCTCCTTGACCGACAAGCCCCAACGCTCGCCGTCAACGTGTAGGCCCTGAGCCTGACTGAAGCGCACGCTGAAGCCGACCGTCAGCCAGGCCTGAGCAAATGAAGTGAAGTTTCTGTCAGTACAGTAGGCTGATCTGGCGGTCGGAACGAGCAAAAGAGCACTCCGCACCTCGGGCGCGCGCCGGGCGACGACCAGGAACCAGGTGACGAGGCATCCCGCGCGGACAATGTCGAGACTCTCCTAAAAGGCGGCGAAGGGCACCCGGTCAGCAAGGAAGCCAGATAGACCAGAGGAGACGTGAGGGTAGCGATACGCACTCCGTAGAAGGTCGGTGCGCTGACGATCGCGCGACGTGAAGCCCAGTACCACGACTTGCTCGCCTCCTCGCGCGCCTCCAGTCCCTGCGAGCCCTCCTCCGGCTTCCACTCGAGCAGGCAGCCAAACGACAGCATGATGAACAGGACTAGACAGGTATAAGAGGGAACAGTTCGTCAGCTTTGAATGCCAGAGGGGCCACGGTCAGGTCGCCATCCTCGCGTCAGACGCACGAGCCAGCCAGCGCATGTCGATCTGTGCCACGTCGTCCTGATCAAGCGAACGCCTCCAGAAGCGATCGTACTGCTCCCGCATCGCAGATAGCCGTCAGCCAGGGACGGATGATGTATTAACAAGGGAGAGGGGGTGGTTACCTTGGCCTGGAAGTCGGGCCGGTAGACAATGTCCGAATACTCGTTGTAGTCGGAGAAGTAGCGCTCGATGAGGGCATCGCAGATTCTGTCACAAAGGATTGGCGGGCCGATGAGTACGGGTGATGCTGCAGGGACAGGCAGGGAAGGGCATGGGAGGGGGTGGGGAAGGGAGTAAGAATGGAAGAGAACGAACTTGCGCCGGGGGAGGAGCGCGATGAAGTCGCGCACTTGCGACACCTGTCTCGCAAAAGACAATAGGTCAGCTGCGTGGGGCAAGAGAAAGAGCAGGGAGAGACAGAGGGATTAAGATGCACTTGTGAGAAGGGGTCGAGCTCTATTCGATACTGCCTGTACGAGCCGGGTCCGGTGCTCGGCTGAGCCGCACGCGAAGGCGCAGCGTCGGCGGTGCCGCCCTGTACGGCAGGCCCCGTCAACTGATCGTCAGCTGCCGTGGGTCATCTAATAAACAGACCTCGCCAGCGCAGGCAGCTCAAGCACGTACAGCGATCAGGCGAGCAGCCGTTTGTGGCCCAAACCAGTTCGAGCCAAAGAAGCGCGACTCGCCATCCTCCGTGCTCAGGTGCGGGACGACGGGCGTGTTGACTTCGGCGGCCGTCGCGCGCTCCTTGCCCTTGGACGTCAACGGCTCCCCCACGACCGCGGCCTCGCCGACCGACCAGTCTGCCAGACCCTCGGATTTCCAGACAAAAGCCTGTCCAGTCGCTCCAGGACCACCGGCTCCAGCTCGCGATGAAGCGGCAGGTGGCGGCGGCGGCTTAGCATCGGCCGGGAACTCGCACGAGGTTGCGAGTCCACGTCGGCTGCAGTGGTTGCATCTGCCAAAGGCCGGTTGATCCAAGTCGAGTGCGTGCAGGGTCAGCATTAGACGTTTCCGGACACACGAGAAGCAAGCAGACGAGCAGAGAACGAACGGGAGCAAGCCATCGCACTTCTGTTTGCGGCTGTTGCAGGCCTGGAGGGGTCGTGCGCGATATCGCGATGGGGAGCCGGTGTCAGCGAGCTGCCCGTCGCGGGGGGATGGGGATGGTGAGTGATGGGCCGTGCCTTACACGCTGTTGCCGTCCGTCCCCGCTTGCGCTTCTTCAGGCTGGTTTCGGAAGTCGATGCAGCGCGTCCAGGGAAGTTGGATGGGCTGGTCGACGCGCTGGCGGACGGGACGGCCGATGGAGGAGGGCTGAGGGCGAGCGCAGCGAAGGACGTGAGTGGGCGGCAATCCTCTTCCTCGGGCGTCGGTCTTTCAAGACCACGGCTGACAGCCGGGACTCACTCCATACCGTAGTAGTGAAGGTTTTGCTGCAAATGAAACTTGCAAGTATGCGGGAGGCGTCGAGACGATGCTGGGTAGGGGGACATGCGGGCGAGGGACAGGCCCTTTTGGCCGAGCGATTTGATCGGCTTTCGTCTGGGCCGTCCCGACAGCTGCCTGCCTCGACTCGTCACCCGCCCAGCTCTACCGCCCCTCTTGTCGACGTCGACCTATGCTCATCTGCAAAGCCACTTCAAGCCATCAAGCACCATCATTATGCGACGCTCCCTCCGTGTCGTGCGCAATTACTATGCCTCTGGCCTTCAAAACCTGGGAGGCACGCCGGCCGCTGACTTCGACCTCCACCCAGCCACCTCTTCCTGGACCCTCTAGCTGCCCATGACCGCAGCACCAGCGCCAGCAGCCCAAGCTCCCCACCCCCCTTCTTTCGCACCTCCCATGCTGCATTCTGACCTCAGCCTTTACAACTCTTGACGACCCAACAACGACCTTGTGCATGGCATGATTTCACTCGCTGCTCGTCTCGACCGCCCCGCTTCGCCGGGTCAGAGCCCTCGCCATCTCCCACGCCAGCTGAACCCCGTAGTCCGACCCTGACATCGACGCCTGCTGACCAGCGGAGGGCGAGGCCATGCTCGCCGAACCAGGCGGCGCAGACCGCTCAAGCACCATCATGTCGTCGAAGGAGTCGAGTGACGGGCCGAGTGACTCGTTGAGTGGCTCGAGCGAAGGGTCGATCGGCGGTGATGGGAGATTGGGCGGCGTCGGAGGGGGGTCGGGCGACGGCGGCGCGCGGATCTGCCAAAGCACACAGTCCAGTCAGCTGTAAGGACAGGACGCCGCGACAACAGAAAGCGCGCAGAGGTCGAGCTCACGGCTGACGGTCGCTTGGCTGCCATTCCGTCTTCCCAGACACGCTCCAGTCCACCGCCGAGCACTCGTTCAAAATCGTCGGCCGTGCCGGCATCGGCTTTTGGACGACTGCTGTCATCGTCGCCGGAGTCGTCCGAAGAGTCGAGGTCCGGATCGAACGATGAGAGTTCCATCGCGACTGGCTCGGACACCGGACGCAAGATATTGATGAACGACTGACGACCTTGCCGCTCGAGTCTGGCGAGGTCTTTCGCGAGCGTCTGTCGACCATCGGCGTCAAGGCCCGCCCTGCGTGGAAGCACGCTTAGGCCGGTAAAGAACACACCTCGTATAGCGCCTTCGCCTGCCGCTTGCGCGTTTTATCTGTCATTGCCTGTACGATGGTCCGCATGGACCCGGTGACGAAGGGGAGGACGGGACGGTCGTTGGACACGACAGCGACGTGCGGGCCATTGAAGATGAGCGGGAACGACCTGCGACGTACTTCGGCGACAAGCAGTCGTGTCAGCGTTCGGCTTGCGCCGAGTCGGCGGTCGACAAAGACTACGAGACAAGTGACGCACTTGACGAGGTGGTTCCTGAAGAGCCGTAGGAGAGCGGCGTCGAGCGTCCGACGCATCGTGCTTGCACCAACAGCAGTCGGCTGGGCAGCCGTGACGAGTGCAACAAGATTCTTAGTGACCCGCGCCTGTTCGGCCACCCGTTGAGCTGCGCGCGTTGCAAGCGAGAGAAGGTCAGCGGCAAATGGTGATCGGCGAGGAAAAGACCGGCGAGAGTGCACCCAGCGCGACTGGTTGAAGGGGGATTGCGTTTTGAGGTTCAGTTGAGGAAGCGAGGTCAGCGTGCGCGCAAAAAAATGACAAAGACCTGGGACGCACCATCGACCTGCGTTGCCTTCGTTTCTTTTGACATCGTCGCGCCCGTCTTGGCCGCCTTTGGCTTGGCCGGCTTCGAGCCCCACGAGAATTGGACGTCGAGCGCTACAAGGATCGCGAGCGGGAGTGCGCCAGGGGTCGCATTGGCGGGAGGGAGCGAGGTCGTCTGCAGTTCGACTGCGGGTGGGGTGAATGGAGAGGAGAAGGACGTCAGATCCCGGTGCAGGCGCTTGCGCGAGGTAGGCAAAATCAGACGGACACTGGCCGTCCATCACGCTCGAGACAGTCGCGAGGCCGAGCGCGGCCTGATTCTGTCGAGGATGGGACGGACGGACAGCTATCAGCGGCGGGAACAGCTGACAGCGACAGGTCAGACGGCACGGCTCACGCCAGCGAACGCCTCTCGAACTCGCTCTCCCACCCACCCGCCGCCCTGCTCAGGTCCCACTTCTTCTCCATGGACGGTTACCCCGACTCTCACGTCAATCGCGCCTCCCGCCGCTCGTGAAGCATACACAGCCATAGACCGCGCGACCTTTGCCAGCGCCGGTGTTGGCATGCCAGGTGTTCTCGAGGAATCGGAGACGAGAAGGTGGAATGTTGTTCTGAGCCGCAGGGGCAGGGGAAGAGGCGAGGAAGTGAGGGGGTCGGCCGAAGACGATGGGGCGGCAGGCGGCTGCTGGACGAGCGATACGCTGAGCGAGAGGGGATGAGTCGGAAGAGGCTGCGGCATCTTGAGGGAGACGGTCAAGGAGATCACGGACGAAGGTGATGGTCGGAAAATCAGCAAGCGAGAGACGCGCGTAGCGAGGTCGTCGCCAGTCAGCGAGCGCAGACCTGGTGCATACATTCCACCCTTTCTCCCCATGAGCGACTGCCCGTGAGAATCGTGTGCGTTGATCAAGACGCTTGAAATCACTCCATCTCGACCTCGGCAGCCTCAGCGGCAGCGGCAGCAGCAGCAGCCCGCCTGTCCTCCTCGGCCTGCTCCTTCTCCCGCTGGCGCTCGTCGAGCTCGGCCTGCCCCGCAATCTTGAGGTGAGCAACGACGACGCCGTTGCGCGCGCCGTCCGTCCGCGCGAGCTTGAGCCACCGTCCAAGCCGCGGCTCCTGCGACGTCGTGGCGACGAGCAGCAGACCGAGTTTCGCGTCGGGCTCCTCGACGATTGTCGGACCGTCCTCTGCAGCGTGACCGTTAGACGAACCGTTGGTCGCAGCCGTCGTCATCGTCGGCGAGCGGAACCGGCTGAAGTCAACCTGACTGGCTGATGGCGTGATGAGCTGGAGCGAGTTTACGAAGCCCTTGGCCGGGATGGTGAACAGCGGCCGGAACGATTTGAGGTCCTTTGCGATCTGCCATACGCGCACGGCGCCGTCCCACGAGCCCGTCGCAAATGTGTCACCGTACGGCAGGCACGCGACCGAGGTGATCCACCGGGCCGTGCCGATCTTGCCCTCGGACTCGGACTCGTGCGCGTGTACGCCATGCGCGAGGTGCTCGATGAAGACGGGCTTCTTCTTCGTTATGCTCCACAGGGCAACAGCGCTGCGAAGGCGTAGAGGTTGTCGGTCGTCAGCGTTTGCGCCATCGAGATCGAGCGAGAGGTGGAAAGAGAGACGCACCCGGAGTCGCCGCCCGAGACGAAGTGCTGCTCGTCGACCATGGCGACACAATCGATGCTGCCCTCCCTGAAGCGCTCCTTCTGCTTACCCTCGCGACGCTTCCTCCGCTCACGCTTTGCCCTGCCCTCGCCTTCGCGACCCTCGACGACGGCCCGGCGCTCCTGCTCATCCAGCACGTCGTCGTCGTCCTCCCACACACCCTTGCTCGCCCCACCGCCCCGGAAGACGAGCTGCGACTCGTCGGCAACCTTCCAGAAGCGGACGGTCCGGTCGCGCGAGCCGGCGGAGACGAGGTTCTCACCCCGGAGCGACGAGACGGACGACGATCCATCCTGGTGGCCGTAAAGCGTTTCGAGGTGCGACAGCGTCGACGTGGAAAAAATTGAAATGGTTCGGTCGAGCGAGGCCGTGTAGAAGTTTTCGGTCCCGAGCTGGAAGGCAAGCGACTGAATGGAGCAGGATGCGAGGCGGAGAGACGGGTCAGCCCATGACTACGGCGGGGTTAGCGAGGAACGAGCACGCCAATAGCTTCGACGTACCGTGATCGAGTCGCGGTGGCCCTTGAGACCGCGGAGCCACTGGCCCTTGTCTCCAGCGACGTCCCAGACGCCGACGATGCCTTCCTTACCGGCCGAGACAAGGAACTGGCCGTCCTGGCTGAGCGCGAGGTCCCAGATCTCGTCAGTGTGGCCCTGGGCCTGGACCTCGGTCCCGAGCGTCGACTCGCGCTCGCGCCCTTTGCCCTTCTTGCCCACGCGGCGGCCGGCCCGCGGGAAGTGATGCGTCATGCGGCCCGTTGCGAGCGAGAACTTCGCGATCGCGCCGCTTTTGGACGAGGTGTAGAGGTAGGGCGAGCTGGGAGCGACGCGGGCAGCCGTCGGCGGAAGGGAGGGCAGCGGCAGAAAGTGGGCCGCGGGGAGGGACGAGAGGAGCGCGCCTACGTGGACGTGCATTTTGGGCGAGTGCGACAGGATGTCGGTCTGCAAGCGGGCGGCCATAATTTCACGGTCGATCGTCTCGGCGTCGTAAGAGCCGTCATCTGCGAGTGTACGAGCGTGACCGCGGAAGCAGGACGAAGGGGAGAGGAAGCGTCAGCGCGGCAGCTCGAGCGAGGCGAAGGGCCAGGGGAGCGCAGCTCGACCACTCCGAAGCGATCTACGAGCTCGAGGCGAGGTCCAGGCAGAGCGGCAAGGCCATTCCGTGATAGACTCGCCACAGAAAGCAAAGAAGACGGGATCACGCACCGATCTGCTGCTCGGCCTCGAGCCCCTTGAGGTACTCGCGCGCGATCCTGAGGCGCTTCTCGCCGCCTGTCTCGCGCCGCTCAGCCTCGCGCTCCTCCTCGTCCGACTCGCCGCCGCGCGTGTCGCGCGTGAGGTCCATGTCCTCAATGTTGGCGTCCTCGCCGCCGTCATCGTCCGAGGCGAGATCCTCGTCGCGCCGTGTGCGTGAGCGCTTGCCCTGCGCTGCTGCTGCTGCTGCCGGCTGCTTCTTGGACGAGGAGCGGCCGGTCGAGGTCGAGGCTCCGGCGCCGCTGCCGCCGCCATTGGCAGCGAGCCGCTTGCGCTTTGACGACGAGGGCTTGGCAAAGAAAGAGTCGCCCGCCATCGAAAGTGTCGCGAGAAGGAGAGGACCTGTCGTGAAGAGGGGAGGAAGGCACAGCAAGCGTTGCAGGGGCGAGGAGGAGACGAAGTCGCCGCCTGGGGTGGAGGCCGCCAGTCAAACTTCTGGCGGACTGGCCTGATGCTTGAAGGGAGTGTCAATGACTGATGCAAGTCAAGAGGGTGACACCCACAAGCGCGCGCGCTCGAGCCCCATGTGCTGCGCCGCCCGACCAGCGTGGGTCGTTGCCCTTTCCTTTCCCTTGGTTGCCATCAAACCACCATCTTTGCCTCCCTCTTCCCTTGTCTCGTCCAGCTCTCGTTTGTCGGATGAACGCCCTTCAGTCAGTGATCTTGTCTGCGCGATGTTGAGAGAGGTTCGTTGCCGCCCACGAGCTGAACCCCTCGGCCTGTCTCCCTCCGATCAACCCGCCCGCCTTTCCCCCTCCCGTCTCCCCTTATCCACCACCCTCCTCCTCACCTTGTCTCCTCGCACCCAGAATCCTCTGGTATCGACTCAACAAGGCCATCGCCGACCAGAACAAGTTCTTCCTTGACGTGCGTTTTTAACCCTTCGCTCACCTCTGCCGCCCCTCATTCGCACGTGGTTAGAGTTCGCCGCTTGAGCTGGAGAGAGATCTTAGCTTGGCTGACGGCCCATCCCATCGTCTCCCTTGCCACTGTTGCCCACTCCTCGCTCTCGCCATCCCGTCCTGTCCACCGCTCTTGCAGTCGTTCCTTGCCCGCGTCGAACTTTTCGACCACAACCCATCAGAGGCCATGTTCGTCCCTCCCTTTCCTCTCCTGTAACCATCCGATTCACCCCAAACCTCGGCGCGCGCTGACATCAGCCACCTCAATGACCGCCTTCCGCCCTTCCCTGACCCGTCCGAAGCCTCACCACCTTCCGCGACATCGTCCCGCTCCTCATACTCGCCTGCGGCATCATCTTCCTCTTCTGGAAGCCCCAAGCGCAGAACACTACCCGCACCCCCAAGCAGCCGCGCGTCGTCCTCCGGCCCGGCTCCCGCGCCAGCGTAGAGTTCAACAAGAGCCTCGTCAACGGCGAGACGGCCACGCAGTCCAAGCTCAACACCCTCGGCGACAAGGAAAAGAAGTCGATCGCCGTGAGTCTCACCCTCATTCACATATCCGCTCGCACGCCACATTTCTTCGCCTGACCCCGCGTTGTCGCGCTCTCGCTTCGTCTCCTTACTGACCTCCCCTCGCTCGCCCCTTGTCCAACTCCAGGAGTCCACCAGCATGATGTCCGCTCCATCCACCAACCTTTCCCCTCCACTCTCCACCCCTATCTCCCGCTCTACCCTCGCCGAGCACGGCGGCGCCGACCCCTCCAAGCCAATCTACGTCGCCATCAAGGGCACCGTGTTCGATGTCTCGGCCAAGCGTGAGATGTATGGGCCCGGGGGAAGCTACAGTGTATTTGCGGGCAAGGACGGGAGCAAGGGACTCGGGATGAGCTCGCTCAAGCCCGAGGTGCTTAACGTCCCCCCCCCCCCCCTTTCACCCACCCAACCAGCAGCTGCGCGCGAGCAAGGCTGCCCGCTCGCGTCTCAAGAGGCTGACCTCGTCAAATGCCCGCATGACTCGCAGGACGCCGTCGCCGACTACTCTGGCCTCGGTGAGAAGGAGCTCAAGGTCCGCTTGCTCGTCCCTTGCTTCGTCCCTTTGACCAGCTCGCGCCGCTCGACGATCGTTCAAACCGACGCTGACGCCCTTTCCTTTCCCCTCTTGACTTGATTGCGCGTTTTGCAGACGCTCGCGCAGTGGGAGGACTTCTTCACGAAGCGGGTACGTCTTCTCAATTCCCTTTCGCCCGCTCTCGCCTGAAGGCTGCGTGCTGACCGGAGTTGCGCACATCTATCGGTAGTACAACATCGTTGGCAAAGTCGTCGACTAGTCTGTCCAGCGTCCAGCGATACCAGCTTCTCTCCAATCTGGGTCCCTCCCCTCTGCCCGAAAGATGTCGAAAGCCGACGTCGAACTCCTTCCGCTTGTTCTGGGCTGCCGCTCTCTTCTCTCTCCCTTTCTGGCGGCGTTTTCCCGACGCCGAAACGATGAATTTAGAAGCGCCCTCCGGTAATCCCTTTACATCGCTAGACATCCAATGCCAGTGGGAGCGGCACGACACAGACCGTCGACCCTGTTCTCGGCGGTGCTTCTGAACCTCGTCGTTCGCCCTTTGCTGCCCTTTGCCTCTCAGTCGCCGGCTGCGCATCCGAATCGTTTAAGCAGAAGGGCGTCACAGCGCGGCCCAAGCCTGCTGCAAGGCTGTCGTTCTGTCGCTCACCCGAGCAAGACGAGCTTCTTTCAAGTATTCTGCCTGTTGTGACCCGCCAGCAACATCGTCCTGCGACAAAGGGCCTGTCCAGCTGCGAAGACGGTTGACCTCGAGTCGACTGATCAGTCGACTGCGCCGACGCGCGTCCTGTGCTCTGTCTGCGCTTCAAGTACCTGTCCAGCTCCGTCCGACGTCGGACCACGAGCCCCGTGCGCCCTCCCCGCAGCTCCCTCCCTTCATCGACACCATCCTCCTTGTTCGCCTGTAATCCTTGCTTTTTCGTCGCCCGTAGGCTAAGGCAACCGAAGTATCGCTCGCTTGGCGGTCCTCGGAGGCCCTGAATCGAGCAAGGGCCATGAGCAACCCGAACATCAAGCTGTCTGCCCCGCTCTGCCCTCCCTCTCCGCTCTACCGTGCCTCATGGAACACTGGCTGATTCCACTGCTCGCTCTCGACGTATTCATCAGCGTTTTCCGAGCACCTGCAAACCGGGCTTTCGTCCAAGGTGCGATGCTCTTTGCTCTTGCTCCTCTCGGCTGTCAGCGAGGAGCTCACCCCCCGAGCCCGGCCCCCTCCCTCCGTTCCACCTTAGGCTACCCCGGTCTTCCTGAGCCTGACCCGACGCGCGACTCTCGACCTCGATGCACGGTCACTGGTGTGAGAAGTCTCGATCAGGCTTGATTGACAGGGCGCTGATACGGGTGAGGGTGATGTTCGCAGAGGCTGACCAGCTGGGGGGGGGGGTCATCCCGACAGACGGTCGAGCTCCGAACGGCCAAGCCCCTCAAGGCCGAGTGGCTCAAGATCTCGCTGTTCAAGACTGAGACGCTCCCCAAGGAGGGTGCGTCTGTTCCCTAGTGCCCATTACCTGACTAGTTTGCTGTAGCTGACACAAGAGGCCGACGCAGTCGGCGGACCCGTCTTCAGGGAGAATGTCCATGGCGCGCAGGAGCTCTGGACTGCGCCGGCAGGATCAGACGGCCTGCTGTCGTCTGTACGTCCT
This sequence comes from Cystofilobasidium bisporidii, assembly GCA_014825535.1. Taxonomy (NCBI): domain Eukaryota; kingdom Fungi; phylum Basidiomycota; class Tremellomycetes; order Cystofilobasidiales; family Cystofilobasidiaceae; genus Cystofilobasidium; species Cystofilobasidium bisporidii. The sequence goes on along the minus strand of MVAK01000087.1, from coordinate 50,493 downwards.
CGATGCCCCGCCTCTCCTAGTTGGATGACGGTGCTTCTCAGCTGACTGGATTCAAAGCGTCTGCCTTTTTTGATCGCGAGCAGAAGGACTTCCCCTTCGCCATCGACCTGCCGGCCTACCTGCCGAGCTCGGTCGACATCGCGCTCGGCGCTGGCGGTCGCGCGCTGCCGGTCCACCTGGCCGGGATTGCCTACTGCCTCGAGGTGACGCTCATGGAGCGCACCAAGAAGAAGTGCGTACAATATCTTGCCTACTTGGACATATCTGAGCTCGTGTGCTCAGCCGAGGGCTGACTGACCGCCGCGCCATCCCTAGGGGCCTGCTGCGCAAGGAGAATCAGCCACTGTCGTCGTTCGTCCAGCCTATCGAGGTCCTTGCGCACAACTTGCACCCCTCCTGGCCGGCCTACCAGCTGCCGCGCCAGATCGCCTTCGCGACGCCTCTAGTCCAGCTTGGCGTCACGCTGCTCAGCCACGCCGTCTCACCCGGAACTACGCTATCGGTTCCGCTCACGCTCGAGACAGCACCACCGACGTCCTCTGCCCCGCCCCCGCCGGTCCACGTGCGCTACATCCAGCTCACACTCTTTGAAACGACGACATTTCTATCGTCTAGCAACCCACTTGGTCAGCGCAAGAACGACGTCGCCCAGTCGCGCCTTGAGGCCGGCCCGAACGAAGTGCTCACGCCTGGCCCGCAAGGGGGTCGGTCATGGACACTCGTCCTTGCTGCCCCTGGATCGCGTGTCCTCGGCGATGGCCCGCTTGGATTTACCGTCCAAGGCGCGCACGTCCGCGTCGTTTTTGGCCTGCGCATCGAGGTCTTTGGGGCCGTCGTCGGTCGCACCACTGCAGTCGGTCTGAACGACAATGGCGGGCTCGGCGAGCTTCTCGCGAGCGCCGTTATGGACGATGTCCTGGTAGATTGGATGCACCCGTCAAGGGAGGCGGATTCTGTTCGGTTCGCCCTCTCCCTTTTTTTCTGTTCAGTTTCCCCTCGAGCTGGAGCACTAATACGCGCGTTTGCGTCCGTCTTCTCTAGCGAGATCGGCTTCGTACCGGGCCTCTCTCTCGAGCACGCGCCCTCGATCGCTGTGTCTTTGGCGACCTCGAATGGCGCGACTTCGTTTTCCGCCGCCTCGTCTTCCGCGCGAACGCCCTCTATCTCGGCCCACATTCCCTCGCCGCCCGTCATTCACTCGCCCCCTATCCCGCAATCGCCTCCAGCCGATTCGTCGTCGCCAGCGCTGTCGCCATCTCCAGCAGCTCGCTCGCCACCGATCCGGGCGACCTCGACCACTTCCTTCGAGCAGACGTACAATTCGATGCTCAAACTTTCGCCTTCCAACGGGCGAACGGCCTCGGCGTCCGTCTACCTACCCGAGGAGCAAGATGAATTTTTCGGCACGTCTATATCGCCCTCGCCGCCAGCGTCGAGTGCCGCCCACTCGGATGTCGGCTCAGGTGCCGCGCCGTCACGCTGGGCTTCCGCCGCCGGAGGGCAGTCCAAGCGCTTTCCTTCGGCGCAGGAGGAGAAGGCGCTGGCGTTCGCTCAGGCAAAGGCGGCCGTCTCTCAAGTTCAGGATGGCTTGCCGGCGAATGTTCCCCCGTCGCCCCCTCCTTCGACCCAGCAACCAAGGCGCGGCGCCCCAAGCCTCGGCCAGTCTCCAAAAGCGCCTGCTTCCCCGACATGGGAGTCGGCTGCGGCGGAAAAGAAGCGCATGTTTGAGCAGCTTCAGCACGATTCGGCCGTCTCGCAAGGTCTTGCGTCGCCATCCGCGCAAAGCGGCTCGCACCACACCCACGGCGGCGCGTCCGGGTCCGGCGCGTCCGGCTCGTCGGCCAACGGCGGGTCGTCGTCCGCACCCTCTTCAGCATTCAGCTCACCGCAGCCCACTGCCGCGCCCGCGTGGGAGACGGCGGCGCAAGAGAAGGCCCGACTGTTCCAAGAAGCTCAGGGTCGCGTGCTCGGCTGCCAAGGAGGATCTTCATCGTCTGCCCCTCGCTCGACCGTCGACCTGTCTTCGTCCAGCGCTGCGCCCTCAAACCCGCCTCTGCCGCTTGTCCTGCTATCGTCGACCCAACCAGCAAAGTATGAGTCGGCGGCGGATAGAAGGCTCGCCTGTTCCGCGAGGCGCAGGATCGCGCGTCTTTAGGAGGGTCAGGGTCTAGCAGCAGCTCGCCGCCGCCGCCAGCACCATCCGCGGCAAACGGATATTCGTTGGTTGACGGCCGAGCGCACTTGACTGCGTCCTTGCCTGGGCATGAAAACGCCGAGCAGGAAAAGTCTCGGCTTAAGCGTCAGTACGAGGCTGCCCAGCAGGCCGTCTCGGCCCGGCATGGCGAGCCGCTGAGGGCGATACCGTCCACCGCCGGTGTTCCGAACGTCCCGATCACCGGCTCCCTCTGCATCGCTGTGAACCCCGCAATTTCCAAGCCGCCGGGAATTTCTTCGTCAGCCGACGAGGATCAGGCGCGCCTGTGCCTTCTCGATGCCGTCAGTGCTCGCAACCAGGCTGCTGGGCCCTCGTCAGCCTCCCCGGTCGCGCGCGAGCCGGCGGCGTTCGCGGACAGATTCGTCTCCTCGGCGGCGCCAGGGCACGACGAGCCGGTTCCGTACGATGCGCTCTTTGGATCGACGGCCACGAGCGACGCGCTGCCAGATGCTGGTGGAGCCTTGACGGAGAAGGTGAGCGCCTTTAAATCAAAAATCCTGCCCGAGCTCTGCCGGACACTGATCTCCGCGCTATATTCTGCCCCACAGGAGCAGCAGCGGCGCTACTATGACGCCCAAGAGGCCGTCGCCCGAGTGACGATGGGTTTCGGCGGCGGCAGCGGCGGCCCGTCCAGCTCGGCTCCTTTGCCGTCCTTCAAGCCGACCCATCCGGCTGCCCGGCCCTTGGTCACCCCCGAGCGTTCGACTGGCGATCAGACTCCCGCGTCAGCCTCTCCTCCCGCCCCACCGACATTGTACCGTGAGCCCCTATCCGAGGATGGTCGCACAACACCGAATTCGATTCGGCCATCGGTCCGCAGCTCGGTCTCGTCGGCGCCGTACGTGCGCGATCCTGAGATTTCGAAGGGCAAGCAGCGGGCGCCGCGGCCTGAGTCGGCCTACTCCGCTCGAAGCAGTCTGCCAGGCCAGGGAGGACCTGCTTTCGTCCTCTCGGCATTCCCATCAGCCGCCCCCTCTCCTCCTCAAAGTCCACCAGTCCCGCCAACACCGCCTCCTCCACCACCTCCACCACCCGCCGAGCGACCGCCAGACGACTACTCGACGAGGTACCTCTATCCCTCTCCTTTCGTCGCCAGTGCTGGTGTACCTGTGTCGTTTGGTCAGACAACGCCGTACTGGCCGCAGCTTCACCAGCCGCCCACACCGCTGGCCTATTTTCTTCCGCACGGCCAGTCGTTCTACCCTGGCCTGATGCCCGCTTGGAGCCCTTACGGCATGGTGGCTAGCGCTTCGCCAAGCGCCGCTCCTCACGGCCCATTTGCCGGCGCAGTCCCGACCTCGCCGCCGCAGATGTTCTACGCCCCCCCCGCCACAGGCTCGACCCCGCAAGAGCCGGAGAGGTCGCTTTGACTGCTTGCTCTCTTTGAGTGTGTCCTCCGCCATCTCGCGCTCTCCCCATTTCCCCATGACCTGCCATACCCCGCGTCCTCATTATACCTATGCGTCTGGCTTGCGATGCGCCCTCTTGTTTCGAGGTCACCAGAGTCGTATTTTACAGCGGACAGCGCTCAGCCTGGGCCTTTGCGCGAGCGACCTTTCAGGCATCGGTATCATCCGAGCTGGGCGGAGCATGTCAATGGGTGGTCGAAGAGGGCAAGAGAGCGAAGAAACGGCAAGCAAATCGGGCCTCAAACGTCGGTCGCATGGCGACTGCGCGCGACGCTAAAGGAAGGGTCAGCCTTTCGAGGGATCAGGCTAAAAGGTGCCGGGGAGGAATGGGCGAAATAGCAGGCGGGTATGCTGGAATCTGTTGGCCTTTGCGCCCTCCCGCGCAAGTCCTGCGGGCCGTCTTTGAAAAGCCTCTCCGACTTGTGATAAATCAATGCGACAGACAATGTAGCCGGATGACCGTAGCTCTGTCGCGTGCGAAGGGGTCCGAGAGGTAGTGTCATGAAATCGAAGACCATGTGCTTCCCTCTGTCCACTGGCTCACTTAAACGTCATGGTCTTGTGGCCCTTCTTGGTCTCGGCCATCGACTGCGGCGGCTTTCTGAAGTCTCCGTACTCGACGATAGCTGAAGTGAGGTTGCGCGGGTCAAGGTCAGGATAGACGCTCGGAAGAGCGCGACGAAGACAAGTCGGCCGCCTGAAGACGCCACGCACCCTTCTTGACCTTCTTGGCCTTCTTGAGCTTGTTGGGCGCGTCCTTCTTGACGACCTGGTCGAGCCCGTTGGGCACGGATGAGTAGTCGAAGGGCTTGCCGTCGGACTTTGCTGCGGCACGTGGCGGTGCTCCATCCACTTCGGGCGCCGTCTCTCGGCCCTTGCCCTTCTTGTCGACAACGGGCGCGTCGGACCCCGACGCATAGGCAGCCTTATCGCGCTTGCGCTTCTTCTCCTTGGGCCGGCCAACGGTGACGATCGCGTCCCTGTCCTCGGCCGGCGGTTTCGGCTTGACTGCGCGCGACTCGGCCGGCACGAACGGCACCTCCTCGACGCCGGGCATGACAAACGTCTCGTCGTTGACAGATGCCGCTGGCGCGGCGACGGGAGCAGCTATGGGTGTTGCTGCCGGTGCAGGAGGCGGAGGCGGAGGAGGAGGCTGGAGGCAGATACACGCACTTGTCATCAGCACAAAGCAACGCAGGCGCCGAGGCAAGCAGACGAGCGGCAGACGAACATTGATGGACAGGTTGATCTTGCCCAGCACCTTGAGGAAAGCGTCGTCCTGTGCACCGCTTTTGGATCCGGACGACGACGAGGAGGCAAACATGTCTTGATCCTTGGAAGGCTGGTCGCCAGACGCGCGTGCGCCGACAGAGCCGAACAGTGAGCTCCTCGTGGCCGTGTACGATCGGGATGACGAGGCAACGGCGTTATGGCTGCCGGCGGCGCGCGAGGTGAAGGACGGTCCAAAGAACGAGGAGGATGAGGCAGATTTGGATGGTGCGGCCGGCTCTTGGATGGTGCCCCAGACGTCGATGACCACTTGCTTAGGAGCAGGAGCGGCCGACGCTGCGCTAGAAGAGGCAACAATGTCGTCCATCGGCTCTGCGACGGATGGTCCAGCCGCGCCCTCGGCCTCTTCCATCGTCGTACGAATGAGGTCGACGAGCTCGTCGGCCCGACGGCGGACGACCTCACCCCACTGCTGTCCAAGCAAGAACAACTCCTTGACCGACGTCGGCTTGCGGTTGGCGAGGACGAGCAGCTGGTGGTTCTTGACAACGTACACCGTGCTTTCGTCCTCCTCGCGCGCAACACGGTCGCGCCAGGCGTGGACCGCCTTGAAAACGGCGCCCTCGACGGCGGGCGGCGTGCCGGGCGCAGAGTCGAGGAGGTACAGCTTGTTGTACTTGCGCGCAAGCGAGAACCAGCCGGCCGGACCAAGGCCATGCTCGCGGTCATAAATGTCCGCCGCGAACCGACGCAGGCACGTCTGGGCCGACCGAGCGAGCACATGCTGCAGCAGCAGGGGCGTGTCAACGCTGAACGATCCGCCGACGGGCGTCGTCGGAGGAGCGTTCAGGGATGGCGAGGACCGCGGAGACGACCGCGAGATCAATGCATTGAGCAGATGGTCGTAGATGTAGAGAAGAAAGTGCGTGTCGGACCGAGCGTAGTCGAGCATCTCTTGCGGAAGCGGCCGGATGCGCCAGTCGGCGAGCTGGTAGCGCTTGTCGGCGAGGAAGTCGCAGTAGAGCTCGAGCAGCGACGCGAGCGAGTGCGAAGGGAACTCTGCAGTACGCGGATCAGGCGAGGGGCCGCAAGGTCAGCATGACGCATGCCGACAAATCGGACGACGTGCAGGGATGGGCGAGAACGGACCGAGGACCTTGGTCGCATGGTACGTGTCGAACATGCCGACGACAAACAGGTCGAAGTTCTGCTGAAGCCAGACAATGTCGCTCTCGGCGCCGTGGAAGATCTGAAGATCATCAACGAAGGGATGCGTCAGTCAGGCTGCGCATACAGGCGAATATTCTAACTGGGGCGAGGAAGGAGCGCACCTTGACGATGGCCGGGTTGGCGAGGACGCGGCCCATGTGGTCGCGCATGCCCTCGCGCACCTCAGGCACGACGAGGTCGATAACCCAATCGCCGAGTACCACGCCCTGAGCGTCCCTGGCAGTCATCTGAGCCAGACACAGAAAGCCGGCAAACGTGCGGGTGCTGTGGTGCTCGAGGTCGACAGCGAGGTGCGTCGCCTTGCTCTCGAGCAGCTCGACGAGCGCGACAAGCCGAGGGAGCGAGTCGACGAACTCGAAGGCAGTATCGGCGAAGCTGACCGGCGGGACAGGTGTGCAGGCCTTTGGCGCGAGCAGTGACGAGGGATAAGTCGGGTGTAGGAGCTCGTACGTGTACGGATGGGGCGGGACGTGCTTGTGTGTGCGCTCGGCGCTGCCGCTCGACGGGTAGATTGCTGCGGCCGGCTCCACGACAGCAACCTCTTCGTCAGGCGCGGAAGCGACGAAGTCGACAGGCACCTGCGCGTGATGTTTGACAAAGCCCGGCGTCGTCCCGCTCGAGTAGACCTTGAATTCAGCCGTCGGAAAGTTGTCGACCTTGGGCGGCGGGAACAATAATTGGGGCTTGGGGATCTGGGCGTTGATGAGCGACGCTGGAAGGCGCGTTGGCTTGGCGTTGGCGGCGCTCGATCCCGGAAGGATGAGGTTGTTCTGCGCGGTCCAGGCAAGTCAAAGCACCACGGGCGAGTAGGGGGCGTCAGCGCCAGGCGACGGATGACAGGACTGAGGATGAGTCGCCGCGCAGGCAGGGCGAGACGAACCTTTGAGCGAGCCGTCTCGGTCGGGACGATGGGGATCGCCGGCGCCTTGAGTCGGCCAAGAAACGTGTCAAGGCAGGTGTCCTGGAGTGCAATCAAGGGCGGACCGCTCAGCAGATCAGTCCCTGCAACCATTGTCAGGGGGAAAAGGAAGCGGAGGGCGGACGCACGGCTCGCTCAAGCAGCCCGTCGACGCATTCGCCGACGACGACCTCCTCGAAGCTCTCGACGAGATCCTCCTCCTCTCGCTTGCGCTTCCTCTTCTCCCCGCCCTTCTTTCGGCCCTCGTCGAGGCCCCCGACGAGTTCGAGCAGCTGGTCGACGAGCGACCACACCCGGCCAGACGCCTCGTCGAGCCGCGTCGCGAGCGCTGGGTCGACCGACCTGTGGAACGCCAGGTCCGACTTAGGCGGAAGGGACGCTGCAAACGACGTCGTCTGGTGCAGGTGCTTTTGGAGGGCAGCCAGGTCGAGCGAGGACGCTGATGACGAAGAGGACGACGCCATGGCTTGTGAGAGAGCTAGGTAAGGAGTTTGATGGAGGTCAAGTCGAAGGGTGGGGGGGGGAGGGGGAGCAAGGGTCGGGCTCTCTGCGCCCGGCGGCCGCAGAATTTGGGCGAGCGTCAGCGCAGCCGAGTGCGGCCCCTGCGGGGTGCACTGTCTGCCCAGACCGACACCCACGTCTTCAATACTTTTCGCGCAAAGCTTTCAGGTTGCTGCCAAGTCTTTCTTACTAGCATCTGCGAGGGTTCATGCTAGGCCGGCGAGAAAGTATCATACATGGGTGTCTCGGGTCAAATCACCAGAGGGCGCAGCGCGCTCTACTCCTGCGTCTCGGCGACCGCCTCCCAGCCGCCAGCCCGCCGTGCGCTCTCCTCGATCTGCCCTCGCGTCCGCTGCAGCCGGTTGACGCGCATGTCGCGAGCCATCGCACCGACGTCGTCGCCGTGCTTTGCGCGGAGCGACTTGAGGAAGTGAAGCTCGGCCGTCGTCACGGTCCGCGGGCGCTTGACGTTGCGGGCGGCGATCGACTCGAGGGCTGAGAGGGAGCGAGACAGGAACTCGCGTCAGGGTCGGGAGCGCGGGACAGGGAGGGCGTGTCAGGGTGACAAGAAGAGGCAGCAAGAGCTTACCAGCGACGACGGGCGTTTCCTCGGCTCGCGCCTTGCCCTTATCAGCCTTCTTCTCTTTGGCCTCCTCATCCTCGCTGTCGGCCCCGTCCTCGGGCGCCATGATGATGTCGATGACATTGCCCTCGGCATCGCGGACGATGCGGCCGTAGCCCTTGGGGATCTCGCCCGTCGACGAGCCAGCCGCGCCGTCCATATCGGCGTCCTCGACGTCGTCGCCCGTCGAGGGCTTGACGTCCTTCTCAACACCACCCTTCGATCGAGGAGCAAGCGATGTCATTAGGCCCATCTCCTTGTAGCTGTGAGCACAGACAAGCACAGCAGAGGTCAGCATCGGACCTGCTTTGAAGCTCGAGGTAGAGCTGCTGTGCTGAAGCTACTGTGGCTTCACGCGCTGACTCGCCAGGCCACCCATGCTGCACGCAAGCAAGCGAGGGGGGGGGGGGGGGAGCTCACTTCTGCATAACCGTCTTCTTCTTGTCCCACGCGTCGACGAGCGGCTGAGGCCCGCGCACCGTCACCTTCTTGGACGTCGTTTTGCGCGTCGTCTTGACCGCCTGTCGGCCGGAGCGGGACTTGGAGCGCTGCCTGCGTGGTGGGGAAGCGTGGGGGTCAGCTTGCCGAAGACGACAATGAAGCGTCACCAAAGAAAGAAGGGCTCAGCGCACCTGGGATTCGCCATACTGGATGAGAGGTGAGGTGTGAGGGCAAAGGGTACAGGGAAGGGGCAGCAGGTGGGATGAGGGAAGGGAGGGCGGTGAGGCTGGGCGAGCTGCTGCTGCGTGTCCAAATCGTTGCCTCCGAGCCAGCGTATTCGGAGGCAGATTTCAGCCCCGCTACAAAAACGCGCCTGCCCACTTTTCATTCGCGGCACTTGCTGAGCCTCGACTACAACAACGTCCTCCTCCTGTCCTCTCGTCTTCCCTGTCGCTGAGTAGGTCTTGTCTCGCTCTCGTTGAGTTCCTGCTCAAGTGCTGACCACTCTGTCTTGCGTTGTCCCTTTCTTACAGCCTTCCGCCATCCTTGAACCCTTCCTTCCCTTGCGCTCACCCTCGCACGGCTTCCTTCCTCCTGCCCCATCACCTTCCTCAGCCCTCGCTTGAGTGCGCCGGACATCCACAATCCCTCTCCTTGAGAAATGAGACCCCCGTGATGAGCTTCGCCAACACCATAGAGTCAAGCTTGTAGACCTCTGCCACCGCGCACGTCGAAGACCAGCGTCTGGCACCGACGAACGGTTTCAAGCTGAGGGGCCTCTTCTCCTCTACCTTTTTGCTCGTTTGATCCATGCCACTCTGCAGTTCCGATCCGCTCTCTGTCCTTCTCCTAAGACTCCGTCTATTGAACTAGTGCAACGACCGAAATCGTTGTCGCTTAGTCTGCGAGCTCTAATGCCCCGTCCGCTCGACGAGCTCCGAGTCGACCTTGCCCTCGACCCGCCGACCGCGTCCCTCGTCGCTATATCCCCTTTGCCGCTCTTACGCCCACCTTTTCTGTAGGTCCGGTCGCAAGCTTCATGCCGCCTTCCTTCGTCCCCTTTGCCCTCTTCTCTTCTGGCGTCGTCCTCGGCGGCGCCGCAGCCTACGCAGTCTCTTCGTCGTCGTCCAGCTCCGTCCCCGCCGTCGTGGCTCCTCACCCTGTCGCTGGCCAGGGAACACCATCAGCAGGTCCGATCCTCCAGCCTGGCGCAGGAGGAGGCTTCAGGGCGCCGAACGTCGCTGCGGGAGAGGTGTGGAAGTACGGCATCCCCTGTGCGCTCCCTTCCCGTCGCCGTTGCTCTGTCTGCTTCTGGGGCGCGCGTCCGATCCCTGAGCTGCCCGGAACGACGACGGCTGAAGACCCTCCCCACCTCAAACTTCACCTCTCCTCAACGCGTAGCGGCGAAGAGCGATCTGCTCTTCCGCAAGGCGTGCGTACCTTTCCGTACTCGTCGAAGCATCGTCCCTCAAGGAAGCGACTCAGGGCTAACCGACCACCGCGCGCGCGCGCGGCTGCCCCTCGACGTCCGCCTCGCAGCTATATCACGCAGTACGACCGACAAAAGCAGCACCGTTCGCGTCTCTTCCTGGACTGTTTCTCACCTTGATTCGCAATATCTGACTCTCGAACCCTCCCCGTGGGCCTCGCTCCCTTCAGCTGCATGGGTTCGTCTGACGCCCCGCCTCCTCGCGCGCGCACGCACCCCTCCCTGATCCCTTCTAATCCTTTCTCTCTTAGACTGCCGAGCACTTGACGATTGCCAACCTCGCTCGGGCTCCCCCTCCCGCCGGGTCCGAGCCGGGCCAAGGCGGCGTCTCGCGCGACAAGTCGACGTTCAAGGAGGACGAACAGACGCCCGAGCTCTTCAGGGCCAAGCTCAAAGACTACTTCCGGTGCGTCTGCGGGGACCTCCTTGAAGCACAGACGCGGCGCGAGGACGCCTACTGATCTCTTACAGCTGCTAAACAAATCATAGGAGCGGATACGACCGTACGCTTTCCTTCCCTCCCCCGTTCTCAAAAGCTGCCGCCTGCGAGCGGATCAAGCTGCGTGCTGAAGCCCGCCATGACTTCGTCCACAGGTGGCCACCTCGTCCCTGCTGCGGACGCAAAGATCAGCCAAGTGTGTCTTGAGATCTCTCAACGTCCAAAACTGCAATCTTCTGTGGCTGACCATCTCGTCATCTATGCGCTTTTCACGGGCAGGAGGCGATGGATGAGACGTTCCTGCTGTCGAACATTGCGCCGCAAGTTGGCGAAGGGTTCAACCGCCACTGTCCGTCGCCCTCCCCCTCACTGGGCCTTGACATCAGCACCATAACGAAGTGCTGACCTCAGGTCCACCTCGCTTGGGCTCGCTAGACTGGGCCTACTTCGAGGACTGGACGCGCAAGCTCACCAACCAGTTCACCGACGTCTACGTCTTTACCATCCCGCTTTACCTGCCGGCCAAGGCGGCTGACGGCAAGTGGCGCGTCGTGCGTTATTCTTTCCCGATTCCGCACGCTACGATCCTTCGCCCTGCGCGCCAGGCCCTGTGGCTGATCGAGCGCGCTCCCCGCAAAATCTCAGAACTACGAGGTGATTGGCAACCCCCTCCCGTCCATCTCGGTCCCGACTCACTGGTCCAAGGTGATCCTCGCCCTGCGCGCTCCAAGGGGCATGGATCCTCGCAAGACGACCCAGCGCGAGGTGTCGCTCGCAGGATTCGTCCTGCCTAACACGAGAATCCCCGACGAGGCCCCGCTCGAGTCGTTTCTCGTCCCTGGTGCGTTCCCTCTCTTTCACTGCCGCGACGTTCTCGCGCCCGGCAAGGGGAAGAAAGCCGACAGTTCAGTGTCTGATTGTACACTTTCGTCGCTTCTCAGTCGAGCAGATCGAGAAGTTCTCCGGCCTCGAACTCCTTTCCTCGCCGATCAAGCAGACGGCCCTCGCGCTGTGTTCGCAGACGACGTGCCAGCCCGTTGTCCGCCGGTTCGACGACGCGCGCAAAAAGCTGGCCCAGCTGCCGCTCGGACAGGTCGTTGGCGGTGGCAGAGCCTAGACGACAAATCTGATGAACAGTACACACGGACCATGCGGGTCGGTTTTATTCTTGAGCGGAGCGCCGTGTGAGCAGCGTCGCTCGAGTGCTGCCAGCGTCAGTCCGGAGGGGGTTCCTCGCGCGGCAGACGATATGAAGATCTGAGGCGTAAAATGCTCTCCCTGCGGAACGAGCTGCGGAACAAGCGCTCTTCTGAGTAGTCGAGGTGGGCTCTATTTGAGGCAAGAGGCGTGACCGAACATCTTGGGTCGGAACTCGGGCCAGCGCGCGCTTCGCCCTGCGTCTCTCGCACCCAACGTCGACCTAGCCAGCCCCTCGTCCTGGACCGCTATGAGCCGCCCTTCCACCTCTCTGCTCTCGTCGCGCGTGGTCAACTCGCTAAGAACCCATCTTGCGACGGACCTGACGCTGCTCGGCCGTATCCACTACAAAAACCAGTCGCAGCACCGGCTGGCGCTCTTCTGGCGCCGGGTGGTCGAGGTCGACCGCGTCGGGCGGCGGCTGCTGCCTGCCTTGGACGGCGGGCTCAAAGAGGGTGCTAGCCAGAAGGACGTCCGTCGGCTAGCTTTGCTAACGAGCCGTGTGAGTCCCATTCCTGTTGCTCAGAGGGAGGCCACCGGCTTGAGCTGACCTCGAGGCTCCCCATGGCCCCTCCCTTGATGCTTCAGCTCTTCAAGGCCGCCCTCAACCTTCACTCGCACGCCCTGCCGATCTTCAACCTCACTCACTTCTTGCCGCTCATCACGACGCTCATCGCCATCGCCTCGCGGGTATGGACGTTGACAGGTGTGCTGTACGGTCACTTATCCGCCGAATGGGCCCGCGCCTTCCCTCACAAGCGGCCGCTGCTGCCGCTCGATGGCTGGGAGGAGGCGCCGTCCCTCGCTGCCGACCTCGGCCTGGCTAGCGGCAGCTCAAGTCATGGCTCGACCCCGGCCTCCAACTCAGGACGAAACCTCCAGACTCTCAGTGCCATCTCGTCGTCGGTGCCGTCAGGCCTCCTCGTTGAGACTGGGGAGGTCGTACAACGCAAGACGCCCAGCTCAGCATCCGCAGCTCCGACTCCGGCACCAGCGAGTACGGTGCTCACCAGCCCACTCGCGCTCGACCTTGGAGAGCGCCTCGTCCGCCCGTCTAAGCTCAAGCCCTCGCCTCTGGATACGCCGGCCGTGAACTCGCCTCGCTCGACCTCTCCGTTCCAACCCCCGCTTGTAGCGGCTCGCAAGCCGTCGCCGTCCCCTCCCGCCGCGGCAGCCGCGCCGGCCCCTTCGCCTTCTCCTTTGCCACCGCCGCCAGCCATCAAGTCCAAGAAGACGCTCAAGCGGCCTATTGCAGCTGTCATCGACGGTGCAGATGATTTGGCGCCTGAGCCAGTGGCCAAGCTCAAGAAGCCGTCCTCAGCCAAGAAAGCATCGGCGCCCGCGGCCTCGCCGTTCGACAGCCTGCTCGTGCCCAAGAAGGCGGTGGCCAAAGCAGCACCATCACAGGTCCCTGCTTCCGTTTTGGTAGAAGGCGTCAAGCGCAAGAAGAAGCGCAAGGCCGATGGGGACGAAATCGACGACATCTTTGGCTGAGTGCTCCTACGATGCGGCAGACCTCGGTCGTCATTTTGTACACAAAGATCCCAGCTCATTTGATCTCGCTCGCATCGCTCGCTCACATGCCCATCCGCATGACCGCTGCCTGCTCTGGCTCGGTCGTTGTGCCTGTCGCCAGCCGCTCGAGCACCCGAACGGCAGCCTCAAGCTTGCGCTCGTCATCCTTGATCTCGATTTTTCCTCGCTCGGTCAGGACACGCTGCTGGTCAAGCGACAACGTGCCCCACGCTACCGCCCGCCCGTCGAGGAACGCCTGCATCGGCGCAAGCCACGACTGGATTACGGCGAGGTCCGAGACCGACACGCCGAGCGCATGCGAGTACCACCAGCAGAACGAATCCTGCCCGTGTGTGATGCCCATCGATGGTGGTGCGTAGGCGTCGAGGACCTTCGGTCGCCAGTTGATCCGGTAGCTGCACGGGAGGAGCGCAATTGAGTCAGTAAGGAGGGCAAAGGTGCCTTTCAAGAGGGCCAAGGCACCCACCGGAAGATGTCGTCCGTCGTCATGCCGCCCTTGGCGAGTCCACGAACAGCCAACCGCCCGCTCGCGTAAACCTGATAATCGGCGACGACCTCGCCAAATGCCGAGATCCACTTCTTAATGTCGGTCTCGTCAGGCGCGGGGAGGCTGTGCAGCGGGAGGACTGCATCGATGAGGGCCGGCGAGTAGTAGTTGAGGAGGGCGGGGCGAAACTCGGCATGCTTGACGGCCGGGTTGGTCTCGCCGAACAGACCTTCCTCAAAGTCCATCTCACCGAGCCTGTAGAGGAAGGGTAACAGACAGGACGTTTTCAGTCTCTTCTCGTTCGCGACACGCCGCCAGATGTAGCGAGTCAGACGCACAGTATCCGGACTCCTTGAGCCTTGCACCAGCGTCCAGTCTCGCCGTTGGCCCACGCTTCGAGCTCCTTGCCGCGCGCGCCGCAGAAGCCTGCCTCGCCGTCCTCCGAGGTGCGGAACATGTGACCCTCCATCCGCCCCATGGCGTCGACCAACTCATGCGCCGGCACCTTGCGCAGGACGTCGAGTAGTCGAGGTTCGGCCGGATCAATCTTGAGTACGGTGAGCAATTCGGCGAACTGCGCCTGCGAGGTCGACAGCGGCCGCGGGGATGCTGGGACGGCGTTTGAGTACATGATGACTTGCTTGATGAGCGGTTTGGCCGACTTGTAAGGGTGCTTGATGCTATGCATCAGCTGCCACTGCGTCGAGTGGGCACCTGCAACATCAAAGCAGAAGGAAGATGAGCGTCAGAAACCGCGAGACATGCCAGCTCGTGATTGCATTGCAAAGTCGGGGGCCGCACCGGCAGAAAGACCGGCGACAGTGATGTTCCCCTTGTTACCGCCAAAGAAGTGCGCGTGGTCGTACGTCCACTCGAGCGCGCAGCGCTGGTCCCACAAGCCAAGGTTGAGGACGCCCTCGCCGCCCTCGTCGACGAGCTCCTTGCAAGCCAGGAAACCCTACGAAATGCGCCACCCATGCGAGTCAGCTGCGACTGTCGACGCCAGCGAAGGAGCTGTCAAAGACTCACGAAGAGGTTCAGGCGGTAGCCTGGGGCGATGATGACGCACTGCGATGGACGCGAGCGAGCGGGTCAGCATCGCAAGGGCGTTGGTGTTCGGCATCGCGTCTTGAGAGCGTTCTCGCACCTGGAGGCCTGCGTCGGACAGGAGCCGACTCGGATCCCAGCGTCGACCCTGGTTATTATCGCCGACTTGGAGCCAGCCGCCGTCTTCGCAAAACGAGGTAGCAGGTGGGGTCAGAGGGGAAGGTCAGGCTATAGGGAGGCAAGAACGGCTGTACGGACGAATGTAGAAGAGGACGGGCCAGCCGTTTTGGGGCGGGGGTCCGGCTGGCGTCCAGACGTTGACCTGGAGGCAGTCCTCCGTGTCCTGTCGATCAAAATCATCCTTGGGCGTGCCCCAGCCCTGTCCTTGGTAGCTGTAAAGTCCGTACGAGCGCTGGATCGGGGCAGAAGAGACGGTCTATCAGCTGTCACAGCTGCAGCGTGCACGTGAGCAGGGGGGGACGCACCTGCGGGCAGACGCCGCCCCACCGCTCGTAGGTCTCGCCATCGGCGCCGTACCGGAAGTCCTCGCCCAGTGGCTCGGCTCGTTGCCAGCGCAAAGGCTTTCTTGCGTAAGGGAGACCGAGGTAGCGCTTGCAGAGTGGCCGTCCCGTTCGGGGGTCGGACAGCAGCGAGCCTTGGACGGCGCCGAGATCCGGATCAGTGACTGTGACGGGCGACGTAGCGGGCAATGGTGGAAGGTCCGGAGGCGAAGGCGCGTGAGCTGGAGTAGAGGAGGAGGATCCCATGGCGGCGAGTGTGGCAGGAGGAGGAGGGGAGCAGATGGAGGTTGGGGGGAGCAGCAACGAGGGCCAGGCGATTCACGAAAGAACGCTAGCTGGGCCTTTCGGACTTGGCCGCGGGCCGCGCGATCAGCGGCGATCGATATTATCTCTTGCATTCAGTCGGCCAAGCACGACAGAGCAAGGGCGTCGAGTGTACGTCAATGCAGGCTGAGTAGATGTGGACAAGGTCTAGGTACAGGAGAAAGGGCAGCGGATAATGATACGGTACTGTCAAGAAGAGAAAGGACAAGGAAAGAGCGTGGGCGCCGCGTCGCGGGGGGGGGGGGGATTGTGCCACTCAGCGGCCGACAAGCCGACGCTCCAGCCACCTATGTCCAGGGGTCATAATAATATGCGCAATATGCCATCAGCAGGATGCTCTCATGGGCAGCGGGTAGGACAGAAGGACAGTCCGACGCACCGTGCCGGGATGTAGACGACTGAGCCAACGCAGATGCCGAGGATGAAGCCCAGATCGCCGTACGCCTCCATGTTGCGAACAGCCCAGCCGGTCCACCATGTCTGGTTCTGATCAGCGCGAGACCCAGGAGGTCAGCCACTGCAGCGTCGATGACCGCAAGTGTGAAGTGTCCGAGCACACTCACCATGCCGGCAGCGACGCATGGGGTGGCCTGATGGAGAGGGGGGTGGGAGCGTTAGTGTTGCAAAGATCTCTGGACAGATCGAGACCATGGAGTGACCCACGATCGCCCAGGTCGCCATCGCCGCCCAGCCGACTGGCAAGCGACGCCACTTGTCCCAAGCACGGAGGTCGTAGGTTCCGTCCGAGCCAGCGCTGACAGGCCGGCGCCAAAGCAGGTTCTCCCAGAAAATGGGCGGGATGTACAGGCAGATCCAGTAGGCGAGTACCTGAAATAGCGGCAAGGGGGACGTCAGCTGGGTGACGGTGAAGAACGTTGTGAGCACATGCGCGGCAGGTGTGCTCACGTAGAGAAAGTTGGCCAGGTACGAGGAGAAACGTGAGGAAAGGGCGAGCGAAATGGGAACGTAGATGGCAGTGATGAGAATTGCCAGAAAGTAGCGCGGCACTTGAATGGGAGGCGAAAGAAAGCAGGTCGTCAGTCGGGTCAACCAGCCGTAGTCACAGGATGAGCAGCGACGAGTAAGAGGTGCACCTCGAAGCAGCCAGGGAATGCACGTCTGAATTGACAAGCCTGAAGCGTAGATGGATGGAGCACAATTGCCAGTGACGGAAAAGGCGAGCAAGACGAGCAGAAACTTGGCGCCCCCAGTCGTCCCGATGGACGCGCCAATCAAGCCGGCGACGCCGTTCTCAATTTCGCCCTCGGCCCAGCTGGGAATTGCGCCAGACGCGACTTCGAAGGCCGCTCCCATGGTCTGGACCAGGCAGAGCGGAATGAAAAGGCCGAGGTAGACGTGCAGGGCGAGCTTGAACGAGTGAGTGTTCTCCGGCAGGTAGGCTGTGATGTCGGATGCCTAGGACGAGAGAAAAGGAAGAGTCTCAGCGCCCGCCAGCAGCATCAACAACGAGCGGCGCAGAGCAGACGAGAGCACACCATCGAGCACCAAGTCGCGACAAAGCCGATGATTGTCGAACCGAATCCCAGCACCCCTCCGAGTGTGCTGACGAGTTTGTACGTGTTGTCCAACGTCGACGCGTGCTGGAGCTCGTTGCCGGCGATCGAAGCGATCGCGATGAAGAGGACGACCGTGACGGGCAGGAGGGATAGCGAGAAGTAGTGCATCGCTCGCAGGCCGAGGAACGAGGGCTGAGTGTACGGAAGAACAGGGACCAGGGAAGTTCAGTCCTCAGACCCAGTCTTGACGCTCTCTACTGCGCAGCTAGAACGTACCAGGATGCCGATGACGGCTACTAGCACGATGCCGACGCTCCAGCTAAGGGTGCCTCCGCTTGTCAGGCTCAGCGTCTGACCACCGAGGATCGCATTGAGCGACAGGAAGCCGATCGAAGTCGCCGCGTTGAGGATGGCGGGCAGGATGACGAAGAAGTAGCCGTATGTGTAGCGCGACAACACCATCTGGCGCAGGCCGAGGCGTGGGCCGAACGTCGAGAAATAGGCGACGGGCAGGCAGGCGACAGCGTTGAAGCAGACGATGCAGGCAACCGAATTTTTGAGTGGCAGCGAGAAGAGCTGTGGGCCAAGCATGCCAGCTGCAGTGAGCGAGTATATCACGCGGAGTCAGTCAGCCTCGGGTCCATCGCTGCAGTAGCGCGCGAGGGAGACAGACGCGACTTGCCAGAGAACGTGAGCACGTTGCAGTTGGCCGCTGCCCAAAAGGTTGCCTGCTCGATGTAGGTCCTGCGGCCGATGATCCCTCGGTCCTTCAGGCGGCGGTTAAAGTCAGTCAGGTTGCGACCGAAGGCGCCAGCAAGCGACCGAACGAAAGCTGAGAAAGAGCGTACCTTGGGCTGGATCGGCTGGATGCCGCGTGCCTCGACGCCATGGCGTACGAGGAACGCGACTGCCTGGCCGAACAGGCCCTTGCTCTGCCAGTGCGCGACCTGCTGGTCGACGCTCCAGGACGACTGCTGCTCCTCCCCGTCGTGCTCGGAATCTTCATCCTTGCCCTCGGCGTACGACAGACTGCGACTGCCGTGGTTCCGGCCCGGATCTCGCTCGAGGTCGTGCTGCTGCGGCAGGCCAAGGCCGTCAGCGAGGTCGATCTTGTCCGTCATCTTGGTGCTCGTGACCATTGGAAAGGATGGTGAGAACAGTCGCCCTTTTTTACGTCTGTCCACTGCTCTTTCTATGTGGCAAGCGAGACGGAGTGGAAGACGGATGTCGGTAGCTGGTGTACGGCCGCGAAGATCATCAAAGGGCGCGGGGCCCGCGGCAGATGCAGGCAAGGCTGGATCAGATTTTGTTCCCGCCCGCTAAGGCCGGGAGAGGGAAGCGATGGCAGGGAGGGCCGGTGGGGGTGGCTGACCAGGGAACGGACAATACACGGGCGTCAGCTCATTGTAAGGCAAGGTCGAGGTGGGTGGGTGTGCGGAGGGAGACGGAGGGCTTCGACCCATGCGCCGCCTGCCGAGAGCCGCGCCGTCGCCTTTCTCGGCCCAGCCTGCTTAAGTCTGTCGCTCCAGCGTGCAGTTCTCGTTCTTTCGCCAACAGACGACGTCTTTCCCTGGGGTCTCATACAATAACGGGAGCGAGGTTCTACTAGCCCTTTCTGTCGCGCGCCAACCGAGCGACTCATTTAGTAGCCTGCGGCGCGAGTGAGAATTGGAGAAGAGGGATCAGTCGTCAAACATTGGGAGGTTGACAAACGTATCGCAGCAAGCAAGACAGTACGCACTGCGGCCGAACATGGTCCAGCGCTTCGCCTTCTTACCGCAGGCGGGGCAGCACTTGCCCTCGATCGACGGCCAGCGCGACTGGTCGAAGGGGATGCAGAGCGTCTTTGCGCCCGACGACGGGGCGCGGTCGTCGTCCTCCATCTTGGACGCGGCGAGCGATTCCTTGTTGGAGCGGTCCTTAATCTCGTCCTCGCAGACGGGGTCCTCACACCAGGGCAAGATTGCCGTGTTCTTCTTGTCGAGCACGGGCACGAGGTCCTCCCACTTCTCGACGACGATGCGGCGGCCGTCGACCTCGGCCTTGGCTTTGTTGAACATGTCCTGCTGGATTTGCTCGAGCAGCGCCGGGATCGACGAGGTGATGTCGGCAGCGGGGAGCGACGCCTTGACGGCATTGTCACGGCGGACGGCGAGGATGGTCTCCTTCTCGAGGTCCTTGGGACCGACCTCGAGTCGAAGAGGGACACCCTGCGGCACAAATCAGAGCGCGAGGAAGCAAGCAGGTCAGAGAGCAAGCACGCGAGCGATGGCGCGTCCGGGAAAAGACGTACCATCTGCTCGTAATGGGCCCACTTCCAGCCAGGGGTGTACATCTCGCGCGTGTCGCCCTTGACGCGAACGCCGGCCATGCGGAGGTCTTTGACGAGCTGGTCGACGGCGTCGAGAACCTTCTGCTTGGTTGCCGGGTCGAGCGAGACCTTGAGGCCGGCGGGGATGACGACGACCTGCGTCGGAGCGACTCGCGGGGGGGTCACCATACCGAGGTTGTCGCCGTGGACCATGACCATGACGCCGATCGAGCGCGTCGACAGGCCCCACGAGTTCTGCCAGACGTGCAGCTTCGACTTGTTCTCGTTCGTCGAGGCAGGGTCCTCGACCTCGATATCGAACATCTTGGAGAAGTTCTGGCCGAGGCAGTGCGACGTTGCGGCCTGGATACCGCGACCGGTCGTCGGGATGAAGCCCTCGATGGTCGTCGTGAAGAGACCGCCGGCAAACTTCTCGTTCTCCGACTTGACACCGGGCACCATCGGAACGGCGAGCAGCTCCTCGTACACGCGGCGGTAGAGGTCGAGGATCTGGTGAACCTCCTCCTCGGCCTCGGCCCGGGTAAGGAAGGCGGTGTGGCCCTCCTGCCAGAGGAACTCACGCGTGCGGAGGAAGGGCTCTGGGATCAAGGAAAGGAGGGTAAGCGAGTCAGATCAGGATGCGGATGTCGTCTCGTAACAGGAAGAGCGACGCACGAGGGTTCTTGAACTCCCATCGGACGACCGAGTTCCACTGGTTGAGTCGCAGCGGCAGGTCGCGGTGCGACTGAATCCACTTGGCGTAGTCTGCGATCGACGATAGGGAGTAGAAAGTATCAGCACCGGAGATGGCAGTGAGTATGAGACGTAGCGGGGACACTGAGCGGCGTACAAGGGTACATGACGGTCTCAGACGTCGGTCGGATGGCAATAGGCTCTTCGAGGGGCTTGTCACCACTGCAAGGAGTCGAACGGAAGCACCACGCGGTCAGCGCGCCAGCCAGCCAGACAAGGGCAAGAACAGAGTCCCGAGGAAACGCACGCCTTGGTGACCCACGCAACCTCAGGTGCGAAGCCTTCAATGTGGTCCTTCTCCTTCTCGAGCCGCGAGGCGGCAACGAACATGGGAAAGTAGGCGTTCTGGACGCCGAGCTTCTTGATCTCGGCGTTGAACCACGTCTGGATTTCCTCCCAAATGGAGTACGACTGGGGGCGGAGAATGTAGCAGCCCGAGATGTCGTAGTAGCTGATGACAAACGCAAGGTTGTTCCGAGAGGGGTCATGTTGGGGTCAGTGAGAGGCGGGGATGTCGTCGAGTCAAAGACAAGGGACGCACTCGATCATCTCGCCCTTGACGAGAACGCGTCGGTACCACTCGGGGAAGTCGAGCTCCTTGTGGACGCCAATGGCGAGCTCGTCGGCACCGTCGATGCGCGACTCCTCCTTGCGCTTCTTCTCGAGCGCGGCCTGCTCCTTGGCCGACTTGGCGGGCTTCTTGTCGCCAGCGGGCGCAGCGGCCGCGGGGGCAGGCGTCTCAGCCTTGAGCGCCTCGAAGTCGATCTCGGCGACGTTGCCGAGCGAAGTCACGAACTTGGCGAGGTCGGCGCCAGTCAAGAAGACGGTGCTCGCGCTCGTCTCGGGGTGGAAGGCGTACAAGGACGATGAGGCGGCGAGCGAGGCGGAGAGGATGACTTGCGTCTTGGAGACGAGGTCGGTGGTGAGGAGTAGAGGGGAGACTGAAGTGGTTGAGGAGAGCAGAGAGAGGTGTGAACGAGCAGCGGGGGCGATCCAAAGTGCAGATCGAAAGCCAGGACCGACCATCGTCCTTGGAGCAGGAGAAGAAGTCCTTGATCAGGTCCTCGTTCGCGAGTCGGAGCTCCTTGAGGCCGAGCTTCTTCTGGAGCGCGCCAGACGACGTCTCGGTGGTGTCGGAGGCGACAACAACGACAGGAACGGGCGTGGCCGTCTTGGCAGTCTACAGAAATGAGGGGAGCCAGTCAGTGGTGGGCTTGGACGAAGCTCAGGAATGCGAGGAAAGTCGGACCTTGGGCTTGAAGACGAGCGTCTTGGTGAGCTCGTCTGCGAGGGCGCGAGGCGGCCGTCCGAAAAGAAACGTCGTCCCGCGTCAGCGATCTTGTCGGCACAAGAGCGGTGAGAGGGCAAGAGAAGAGGCAACGGACAGCTCTCGGGGACGCCGGCCTTGCCCTGAAGAGCGTCCTTCCACTGGGCGGCGCCCTGGACGGGGCCGTGGTGAACGACAGCCGAGCTGTCGAGCTTGATCGAGAGGGCGGCGAGGCGCTCCGTGAGGTCGGACGACATGGCGCGGGCGGAGGGTCGAAGATAGATGGCGGTCGACGTGCGGGTGGAGCTGGGAAAGAAACGAGCGAGCAGGCGTCCGAGCATACACTCGGGAAGGCGTCGGGTCAGGGTGAGGTGAGAGAGCAGGGCGAGAGGGGGCGGTTCTTTTGACTCTGGCCACGCCGGTGTTGCTGCTGCCGGCGGGACGTGCTCGGAGGTTTAATATTTTTCTTTCAGTTACAGCTCAGGACCTCCCCCTCGCTCGTTTCTGTCGCAATTGGCGATTGAGGCATTCTAATAGCTGGATCTAGCCGATCTATGAAGTAGGAGATGTGCGTGGGGACGAAGGATACCATCGCCCTTTTCCTCTGGCTGTACAACAATGGCGCGCGACCATCCCCCGGCCGACGCCGGGAGCGCATCCCACGTGCACGGCGCTGTAGTGGACAGCAGACAAGAGACCCTGGAGAGAAAGATGTAGGGGAAGATGGAGAAGTGACCTTTTCAGACGGCCAAGGGGCGCGCGCCAGTTGAAGCCCGATGGATGCGCATCGTCGGGCGAGATCATCTTCCGGTGTAGCGTCGCTCGGCCCACCTGTGCGACAAAAGAAAGCGGAGGGTCAGCGATGGGCAGGCTACGCTGGGCGAACGAAGGCGCTGAAAGACACACCTGGCGGGGAGGAAGACGATAGCGGAGGCGCAGAAGCCGAGTATGAAGCCAATGTCGCCGAGGCCGCCCTCGATGCGCTGAGCGACCCAGCCGACCCACCACGTCTGGGCCATGCCGGCCGTGACGCAGGGGATGCCGACAACCCACGACAGCATGGCGGCGTAGCCGACCGGCAGCTTGGCCCGGCGGTCCCAAATGCGGACGTCGTACGTGCCCGTACCGTCACGGCTGGCCGAGACGGGGGCGCGGAAGATGATGTTCTCAATGAGCATCGGCGGCAAGTACAGGGCGATCCAGTAGGCGAGAATCTGCGGACGTCGAGTAGAGATTTGAGTGTCAATCTGAGGGGGCGGTCCAGGGTGGGGGCGTGAAGGGGCGAGATAAAGAAGACACACGTAGAGGAAGTTGCTGAGGTAGACCGAAAACTTGGACGACAGGGCGAGGGCGATTGGCAGATAGATGGCCGTGATGACGATGGCAAGGAAGTAGCGCGGCACTGGAAACCAATGAAGAGTCCGTTAGTCGCGCACACCATTTGCAAGAGAAAAGATCGGTGAGCATCGCACCTCGGAGGAGCCACGGCAAGCAAACCTGGAACGACAGGCCGACCGAGTAGATTGAAGGAGCGATGTTTCCCGTGACGTTGAGCGCGAGGATGACGAGCAGGAAACGGGCGCCCCCGCTGGTGCCGATGGCAGCGCCGATCAGGCCAGCGACGCCATTAGCGGCTTCGCCCTCCTCCCACGAGGCAAATGCACCGGCCGCGCATTGGAAGGCGGCGCCCATTATCTGGATTAGAACGGTCGGGACCATGAGGCCGAGGTAGACGTTCCAGAAGATCCACCATGAGCTCGCCGTCGGCGGCATGTAAGACGTGAAGTCGCTCGAGAAGGCGGCCCACGTCGCGACGAAACCGATGCAGGTCGAGCCAAAGCCGAGGACGCCGCCGGCTGTGTTGACGAGGCCGAGAGCGACCTCGCCCTCCGGGATCGAGGCCAGCGAGGGCCCGGCGATCGCGACGATAGCGATAAAGAGGATGACGGAAATCGGCAGCAGCGCAAGGGAGAAGTAGTGCATTGCACGCAGGCCGAGGAAGGAAGGCTAATCGAAAAACGGGAAAGGGGTGAATGGGCGGTCAGGCTGTAGCATTGCGGCACCGGACCTACAGCGCGCGAGTGGCAAAAGGGGGCCCCACGCACCAACAGGCCGATCAGGGCTACTACGACGATGCCGACGCTCCAGCTCAGGCTGCCGTTAGAGGCTAAGCTGAGTGTCTGACCGGCGAGGATGGCATTGAGCGAGGTGAAGCCCAGCGCAGTGCAGGCGTTGCAGACGGCGGGTCCAATGACCGGGAAAAAGCTGAGGAACTCGACCAGGTGTCAGACTGGGCCTCGAGCTGGCGAAAGGCCCAGAGGAAAGGCTCACCCAAAGGTGTAGCGTGACAGGACCATCTGGCGCATACCAAGCTTGGGGCCAAAGGTCGAGCTGCAGGAGGAAGAAGGGGTGTCAGTTCCAGCAAGCTCAGGTGCGGCGAAGCCCGACGCCGGGACGGTGGTGCGAGGGACGGCGAGACACACAAGTACGCGACCGGCAGGCACGAGAAGAGGTTGAACAAGACAATGGTCGCGACGCTCGCCTTGAAAGTCAGACCAAAGAGTTCCGGTCCGAGGACACCAGCTGCAGAAGCGGATCGAGTCAGCGCGCGGTGGTGGCAGGAAGTTGATTGGCGTGCTCGCCCGCCAGCCTGATCGGTGGACACACCAGAAAAGATGAGGATGTTGCAGTTCATCGAGCACCAGAGAACCGACAAGTTCATGTACGAACGCCAGGTGACGGGTTGACGGTCCTGGAGAAAGCGGTCGATCGATCGTCAGACGCGGTTGGCGAGCGAAGGGCGAGGCGAAGGAGAGCAGCGGGGGCACACCTCAAGTGTCGCGGGCTGGATGCCTCGAGCCTCGCACCCCCGGACCGTGGCAAATGCCATGAAGCGACCGACGACGCCCCACTTGTCTGCAGGGAGGGAATTCACGTCAGCAGAGAGCGAGGGACAGGAAGGAGCTCTTCGGAGACCAGAAGACGCACTCTCCCAGTAGGCGGCCTGCTTCTCGGGCGCCCAGGTGTCAAGGCTATCGCAGTCGTCGAAGAGCTCGTCCTCCTTGTCGAGCTTGGTCTCGTCGATCGGGGCAGCAACAGTCGGTGCAGGCGTAGCAGCGGCCTCGACATCGTCGGAGCTGGTAGAGCGGGCCATCTTGCGGCGCTGAGAGGAGGGGGAGGTGCAGAGATTCGTGGTCGACGTCGAAGGTGCTGTGGACCGCTGGCTGACTCGAGCCGCCCCGCCCTCGAGTTTTCCGTCGGGCAAGCGCGACGGGCTCGGTGCCCGGGAAGCCCGCCCGTGCCTCCCCCAGCCGCGCGACCCCATGAAGGTGGCGTCTCGCGCCAAATGGGATGGCCGCGCGCGGGAGGTCGCCGGCAGGAGCCCTGGCCTGTCCAGAATCACAAGGGCTGATGGGCGCTCACTCTACCTACTCCGGCCAGGCGGTGGCCAGCAGGGCGGCGCGACCGATCGCGAGCGTATTAGCGTGTCGCGGTGCAATGCGGCGCGCAGCACTGCAGCATCGGCCCAGAGCGCACACGCCTGGCCCTCCCAAGAAGCCAACCTCAGCCCTGTCTCTCTCCCTTACCTCTGCTTACCTCTCCTCATGCGCTGTCGCTCGCAAAGCCCAGCTCGCACGCATGCCACCGACCTACCATAACGCGTACAAGCTACTTTCGCCAACGCGCTGCACGCACAACGTGTACCTGCTCGCGTCGCCGGACGAGGTCGACCTCAACTTCTGCTTGAGCTCACCGCTCCTCCAAGTCTTGCGAGGGAAGGTCCGGCAAGTCGAGCTTGAACCTTCCTGCCTTCCATCAACTTGGCCTTGCGATCGGGATTCAGGCGAGAACCGACCCTGCGCACCATCCGCTCGCTGCGAGCTACCAGCTAAGATCGTATGTCGGCCGGGACGCCGACCCGCTCAGCGTCTAGGGTCGCAAGGTTGGCAGGAACTCGGCGCCGAGGAGCATCACTGCGCAGGATTGGGAGACGCCGAGAAGGGCGCATGTTGACGGCCTTGTCCACAAAAGCGAGTCAGATAGCGATGAAAATCGCGTTACCTTGCTGCGCCAGTGACTAGGGAATGACATTCATCAACACAAACAGTCGCCTCACTTCCTCTTTGGGATCGTCACCCAGCCCTCGCCGACCTTGAGCACTCCGCCCCCAATCAAGCACTCTAGGACCTCCGCCTGGGGTCCGAGAACGAGACGACCTTCGAGCCGCGCCGGTCGGCCCCTTTCTGCTCCCTGCGAGACGACGTAGGTCGTCGTTGAGGAGGGCTCGGAAGAAGTCAAGCCGAGGGCGTGCAGGACGGGACCAAGCCTGTCGGAGTAAGTCAAGAGCGAGCAGATCTCCGTCAATAAGGGCCAATAAACAGGGAGAGGAGAGCGAGCGCTTTCAAAGGCGAGTTGTAGGTTGAACGCGGAAAGACGCACGACACTCCCGCCGAGCCTGTCGCGGGATCCTCGATGAAGGCCGTCAGGACGCGACAGTGGACGCGGACAGTGTCCGGGATCTCTCCGGGCTCGGCAAAGAAGACGTCGACCCCGTTGACCGGCCCTGCCTCGCCAAGCGAGGCGACCAGGTCGGCCACGCCCTTTGGGGAGTGGACAATGTCGACGATGTCGGCCTCGCGCGCGAGTCGGACGTACAGCCACGGCAGGCCGCAGGACGAGATGTAGGCCGGCGCGCCATCAACCTTGGCCGGATCGAGTCCGAGGGCCGTCCCGAGTAGCTGTGGGTCGAGTGCTAGGGGTGAAGGGGAGATGAACTTGTGCGGCGCAGAGAGTGAGACGTGTCGACCGTTAGCTGTGGCTTCGACTTGGATTGGCCCGACGCCGCACAGCTGTACGAGGTCCGTCTCGGGGATCAGCGAGCGCGCGCGGAGAACGGCGGCGGTGCCGACGGTCGGATGCCCGGCAAAGGGGTGCTCTGCAGATGAGTCAGATGTTGGTCAGGGCAGTACGAGCAGAGGAGGGCGAGACGGACTGACCTCGACGGGGGGTGAAGATGCGGGTGACATGCGTTGCGCCCGTCGCCTTCCGCTGATCATCTGTTGGCAGCGAGGCAAACGTTATCTCGCTGAGGTTGAACTCTTCCGGTCCGAAAAGTAGAGAACCCAGTCAGCCTTCCTGCGCCTCTAGCTGGACAGGATCGCGGACGAACACTCACGGGCGCCGACGGCTTGGAGCTGCTGGTCCTCGAGCTCGCGGTGCTGCGAGCCGTCGTAGAAGCACGCGAGCGGGTTGCCAGAGTAGGCGTCGCCGTCGAGCGTAAAGACGTTGACGAGGTCGTAGTCGAGCCGGCTCATAGTATGGCAAGAAAGAGTCGGGGGGAATGGTGGGAGGGAAGGCAAGTACGGCCCACAGTCGCGGCCGTCGACGTCGCTGGTTGGGCACGGAGTTGGCCGACCCCGTCCTCCACGTCCATGAGTCACTCTCTCCTCTTGGCGAGGCACACCCTCTCCAATGCATGTAGCGCATGATTTGCGCTGCCGTCGCTGCGCACTTGCAAAGTGATGACTGACAACCAGCGGCGATGAGGAAGGCACATCTTGTCAATATCTCGCTTCCGCCCGGCTCTCCCCCTGCGATTGCGCAGCGCAAGAGTTCTAGGTTCGGGTTCTTTCGCCGGACGGCTTCTAGAGCTCGTCCTTGGCGTGGACCTTCTCGGTCGCCTCCTCCTCCTCCTCCTCGGCCTCGAGCTCCTCAACCTCGACGGCGTCCGAGACGTTTTGCTCCGCAAGGTCGGACGCGGCGTTCTCCTCGAGGAACTCGACGAGCGACTCGAGCGAGCGGTCGCCGGCGTAGTCGATCCACTCCTCGGAGCCGGCCGGCCGGAGCTTGAGCGTCGGGAAACCCTGGATCTTGAACGGCTCAAAGGGCGGGACGTCGTTCTCGGTCGCGTCGAACTTGGCGATCAGGACCGAGGGAGTGTTGGCGTACTTGTCGCCGAGCGTGTCCCAAATCGGCTTAAGCTTCTTGCAGTGACCGCTGCGAGGGGGAGGGAAAGAGCGCGCATATCAAGACAGGGGGTCAGTAGGCGCGTCTCGCTGGGGCCATCGACAAATAAGAGCGTACGCACCACCAGGGAGCGAAGAACTCGACGAAGACGTCCTTGTCCTTGCCGTCCTCCCAGACGACCTGCTCGTACTCGTCGCTAGCGAGGTCCCAGACGCTCTCATCCTGGACCTCCTTGACCTTGGCCGACTTGACGTCGGGCTGGACCTCGCCCTCGAGGTACTGCTCGACAAACGCGCCGACGTTGGCGGCGGTGACGGCCGTCTTGAGCGGATACTTTGCCTGGAGCGTCAGGTCCTGGACGACGAAGCCGGGCCACGAGCTCGTGTCGAGGTTGAGCGACTTGGCGTGGTCGACAAACTTGACGCCGTCGATGAAGACCCACGACAGCTCCGACTTGTGCTGCTTGGCGAGCGGCTCGAGCGACTTGAGTAGGGCGTCGTTGGACGCGGCCGGGTCGACGAAGACGTACGCGATCGGCTTGCCGGCCTGAGCGTAGGTGCCAAAGTTCTCGGGCGAGATCTCGCCGAGCGTCGGGACGGCGTTCTCCTTGACCCAGAGGCCGAGCGACTCGGCCGTCAGCCCCTTGTAAAGGTCGCCCGGGAGCGAGAGGAACGGCTCGTCAAACGCCTTGTAGAGAACGATCTGGTCGGCGGTGATCGACTCGGCCGAGAGGACCGACTTTGAGTTGGTGTGGCCGAACAGGTACGAGTCGCGCGCCGACGAGGCGAACTTGGTGAAGGCCTCCGGGGCGGCACCCGAGGTGGTGTAGGAGACGACGACGCTGGCGGGCAGGGAGGAAAGACGGGAGAAGGAGAGGGTCAGCCACAGACGGCCTGGGAGCATCTAGGAGGCGGCTTGTCATATGAGACCAGAGCTGTCAGACTCACATCTTGTCGGCCGTCTTGAACGCCTCGTGCTCGGCGTCGGGGATCTCAGAAACGGCGGGCAGGCTCTGCTTGATCATGTACGAGACGATGCCGTCGGCCTTGCGAGGGCCAGTGTAGTCGGAAATGGCACCGTCGTTAAACACCTTGAGCGTCCTGCGTGGTAAAAGATTGAGAAGAGTAATTCGGAGCCAAGGGGAGCGAAAGGGTCGGTCAGCGAGCCTGCCGCCTGGCGCGAACGTGGAAGGGCCCTCGAGCTGGGGAAGGCGACGAACGGGTAGCCCTGGATGCCGTGCTCCTGGCACAGCTCGGCCTGCTCGGTGCAGTCGACCTTGGCAACCTTGATGTTCTTCTCCTTGAGCGTCGTCGCGGCCTCCTCGTAGTGGGGGGCGAGGCTGAAGTGGGGAGATGGCCAGCGTGCGGATGAGGATGTCAGCAGCGCGCCAGGGAAGCTTCGGAGGCTGACTTGGAGGAGGGGAGGGAAAAGGAGGACGCACGCCTTGCAGTGGCCTGAACAACCGCAAACGAAAGACGCCAGGCAGAAGGGCAGGCAGTAGGTCAGAACAGGCTTCTGAACAGCTACTGAGAAGCAAGGACCGGAAGGAAGGAAAGGGCCGGCGGACGCACCGCACCACGGGGCAAAGAACTCGACGAGGGCGAGGCCCTTGGCCGTCTCCTTGTCAAACGTCTTTGGGTTGAGGTCGACGACATCGGACGAGGCCGCGACCATCGAGGCCAGGGCGAGGGCGGACGAGAGCGCGGTGGTGAGGCGCATCCTGAAGGAGAGGGAGAGTAGAGGGAGGGGGAGGAGGGGGGTTGGGTTGAGGTGGCAAGGGAAGGAGATGGCAGGCGCACGTCCAAAAGGCTCCCTGGCTGCGAGACAAGGTGGCGCGCAGCAACCCGCCAGCGCATCGCGTCGTGGACCGTCGTCGTTCCCAACGACCCGCTGGCTGGTGCTGGCTTGACCTTTGACTGGCTCAGCTGACTGACTGACAGGCTGTGACTGATCGTCTGACCAGCTGACAAGGCTGGCTCCTGCCGATGCCCCTTGACTCCGAGCAAGACCCAACCGTATCGGCTCGCCCCGCCTCGACGTCCGGGGTCCGTCCCCCTCATGTCGTCGCACTGCCCTCTGACTTCAACCCCCTCTCTCTGTCGCTCGGCCCCCCTCGCTCCGCACTCGTGTTGAGCGACGCGCCTGCTTTGGCGAGAGCGGAGAAAACGAAAGGCCTGCCTGCCGCCTGCCTCTGACCACTACCTGTCCACCACCGTCCCTTCCTCTCCTTCCTCCTCCCTTTTGCAACAGCCTCGCTCAATCCTCAAGCGTGCGTCTCTGCACCTCCCCTGGCAAACGGTCATATGCGCCGCCTTGTCCCTCCCGGCTGATCTTCCGCCTGACTGCAGCTCCATTCCCTTGCACCTTACGGTTCGCTCGCCCTCACGTCGGTCAACAATGTCCACCTCGCTCCTCCCCCCTTCCCGCCCAGCCTCCCAATCCTCGATCCGCGAGACGACGACCTGCTCCCGGTCCACCTCGCCCTCTGGCCCGCTCCCCCTCCCCCTCCACCCAATCAACGCCCAAGCTCAAGCTCAGCGAGAGAACGACGAGAACGCCGATCCGTTCACCTCCAAGCCGCCCTCCTCGTCCTCGTCGTTGCCGTTCGACAAGGCCCACAACAGCGGCTCGACGGGCATCCCCCGCAAGCCTCGGCTGTCGGTGACTGGCGCCAACCCGGCCGCAAAGGACATCATCCACCGCGGTGTTGGCGCGGGAGCCGGCGGGCAGCACATGAAGCGCTTGAGCACCGGCAGCCTGCGGGGCGAGCAGGCTGATGCCGGCGCGCGGGTCGAGAACCTCGAGGTCCGGGTGCGCAACTACAAGATGGACTGCGTGCGTCCACTCGGGACCTTCGCCCCCCATTCCCTCTCTGCGCCCGAGTCGAGCTCGATCTGAGCCACAAGCTGAACAAAGGTGCATGACCTCGCTCGTTGGTTGCCTTCGCAGATTGGGCTCGCTAAGGACATTCTCGGCCTTTGCGAGGAGAACGCCGCATCCAAGGCGTGGATTCGCGAAATCGCCGTCGCCCGTCCGTCCTTTCCACTTTTTATCTCAGCCCACAACCTGTGCGCTTAATGCTGAACTCTTGCTTTACGAACGATGGATCGGGCAGTGGACAGCATGTGCAAGGAATCAAAGGACAGCCGGATGCGGACCGACGAGCTCGTTGACGTCTACGAGCGCGTCAAGGCCCAGGGTGCGTGGTCGTCCTGTCTCCCTTCTCTTCTATCCAATTCAAAAGCGTCCACTCAGTCTGGCTCTGTCCCGCGGCTGAACAAATGATTAGTCGACGAGCTGCGCGCGGTCAAGGCTGAGAACGAAGCGGTCAAGAACACGCTCGAGTGGCAGAGCCTCATCCGTCCGTCGCCTCAACCTGCTTCTGCTTCTTTCGCCTTTCCGTCTCACTGACATATCGGCCTGTGGTCCTCCTGCGCGCCTATAGTAAAGGATCTGCTCGAGGACAAGAAGCGTCGCGAGCAGCACGAACGTGCCCGAGCCGAGAGGGAGGAGCAGCTCGAAGGTCAGATGCGGACTCTGCTCGGTCGGGACCAGGAGCGACGAGCTGAGAGTACGTCTTCGCTCTCTCTGACTCTCCTCGCGTCTTGTCCTGACGCATGCATGTGTGCGTCTTTTCTTCACCGAGTCGCAGTTGAACGACTGTCGGCGCTAATTGAGCAGCGCACGTCGTCGGCGACGCCGGGCGACACGAGCGACGTCGGGACGGCCGTGCCGGGCGACATGATGCAAGCGCTTTTGATGCGCATCGCCGAGCTCGAACGGTCATTTGCTGACACCACGATGCGAGCCGAAAGCGCGCGTGCGTCGACTGCTCCTTTTGCCTGCTTCCCTCACTCTCGCTCGTTCGCTGACCCCTACCCATTTACTTTTCTGCGCGCCGCCTCGTTTCACGATCCCTTGCAGCGCTCATCTCGCCGACGCTTACTTTTGCGGAGGCCGAAAAGCGGCCGAAGAAGGCCTCGGCCGACCTGTCTGAGGACGACCGCAGGGAGCGCGAGCTCGCGCGCCAGCTTGAGAAGGGCCGGCGCGAGGCCAAGGAGAAGGAGGCGCGCATGCAAGCGCTGCTTGGCGAGGCGCTCGAGCGGTCTGCCTCCCGTCTCCCCCTTTTCCCATCTGCAAAGTTGGACTCTGACTGACGCCCTTCGTTCTGCCGCTTCTGCTCTCGACAGCAATCTCGTCCTGGCCGCACGCGTCCGTGAGCTCGAGACGCACAAGACGAGCTCCAGCGCGGTCCACGCAGCGTCTGCGACTGCTGCTGCCGACGAGGCGACGACGGCGTTCGGCCTCGCTCCCGCGGCCGGATCCCGCATCGCCGACACGCTGTTTCCCGCCCAGGTCTGTCGCGGCTGCAACACCTTGCCTTGCCCTCGTCACGATGGCTGACCTGCGCTCGATCCGTCTTCTGCTTCAGACGCCCGCCGCCGCTCGTGGTCGACACTCGGCCAGTCACGCTCAAGAGGAGGCTCAGACGCCCGCGCCGACTCTCCCGTACGTCCCATCCTTCTGTTCGCGCTCTTAATTGCGCCTGCTGAATCTGCCCATGGTGCCCTCCCGCCGACAGCGAGCTCGACCCGATGAGCCCGTTCGTCCTTGACCGGACCGTCAAGCGCGGCGAGCGCCGCGCGCTCGGCATCGCCAAGGGCCGGTCGTCCAACCTCCGAGAATGAGGATTCGCGTGCCAACTCTTCGCGGCACCCCGCATCACCTCACCGACCAACCGCCCCTCCTTTCGCCCCTTTACTGCCCTTGGGACCAGTACCCCGCTTTTGATACGACGCTGCCGCCTGACACAATTCGCCCACAAGCAGTAGATTCCTGACGTCCATTCGTCTCGCCGACCGACTTCAACTCCTTGCCCGTGGACAATCAGCTTTCCTCTCGCACGCAGGACGGCGATCCGAGAAAGCGTCGAACATGCGATTCCAGACAGTGCAAAAGTGGAGGCGCGCGCGGGCCATTGAAGGGTGCTTCTAGGTACAACGTCTACAAGGATCAGATGCGAGCGAGATGAAAAGATCAGGAGGAGAAATGCGTCTACAATGCAGTGAGCGCAGCAGCGACTGAGAGCCAGCCGACGAGCACGCCGGCAGATATTCCCGGTACGACAAGCGCGCCGGCCGAGTCGCCGTCCGGGTGGGCTCTGGCTGGCGCCGTGTAATTGTACCCGGCGTCGATGCAGCCCGCGCCGTCGCCGTCGGTGAGGATGGGGTAGACGAGCAGCGAGGCGTTGGATACGTCAGACGGGATGTAGCCGTTTTTGATGCCGGCGCGGTAGTCCCAAGTCGCATAGCCGTACTGCAGTCGAAGGGGCCCGCGTTGGCTGTCTGTCAGCTCGTCATACCGGAGCGGCAACGGGTGAGGGAGAAGAAAAGGACGACCGACTTGCGTCTTCCAGCACCAAAAATACCACCCTTTCGACGTCTGGTTGGACGCTGTCGGCGAGTAGGCCGCGAGCTGGGCCTCAAATACGAGCCGCAGCCACGTCCGCTTGGCCCGGCTCAAGCCCGTGTCTTGCGTCGACGCGTTGGGCGGTGTGCCTGCTCATAGAGTCGGTCGATGGACAGGTACATCAGGGAAAGCGCAGAAAGAGGTGGCGTTGGGATGGTTGACGACGCACCCGTCTCGAGTGACCACTCGCCGACGACCGTCTGCGGCACGCCAGACGTGGCCGACTTGAGGATCTTGGACACGTTGCAGATCGAGTCTACGAGGTGCGATGAGAAGAGGGAAGCGGGGAGAGATTATTCGACTGGAGACGGGGTTCGGGAGGGTCAGCCGCGCGAGAGCGCGCACGCACCGATGATCTCGGCCCGCGGGAGGTTCTGCAGCGGCGCGAACGCGTAATACTGGTGCGTGTCGAGCTGGAGCCAGTCTGGGCTGCTGCCGTCGCTGCTGATGCTACTCGAAGGATTGTAGTCGGCCCAGTAATTCGGCCCCCAGAAGGCGTCGTGGAAAGTGACGGTCATCCCTTGGTCCGACGCGGTCCGGATGACGTCGGACGCGGCGCCGTAGACCGACTTGAGGTATGCCATGGTGAAGTTGCCGGTGGCATTCGAGTACAGCCGGGGCTCGTTCATGATTTCGATAGCTGTAGGGAAGGAGACTCAATATGCGGCGACTGCAAGTCAGGAGCTGGACCGCCGAAAATCGCGCGACGCACCCTCAACCGCGCCGCCGTAGAGGTCCTGTGTGAACTCCTCGGTCAAATTGCGCAGCACATTCAATGACCGGTCGAGGTTGGTGGTGTTGGCGGCGAAGAGGACGTCGCCGATGCGTCCCGAGTTGTCCTGGCCGTTCTGACTGTTTCAATCAGGGGATGGGGAGGAGAGGGGGTGTTGTCAGGAGGATGGGGGAGGGGGAGTGACACCAGAACGAAAGCTCGCTGGCGCGCAAAGTGGGGAGAGGAGGCAGGCGCACCTTCCAGGAAGACCATGCAGATCGATCATGACGCCGAGTCCGACTTCTTGCGCCCAGTTCACCGCACGGATCAAGTACGGCTGCACATCCAGAGGAGCGAGGGACGGCCCATCAGCAGGCGTGAGGCGTCGCTGTCGATCGCGATGCACGTGCGCAGCAAGGCGACGCGCGGGAGGGACAACGCACGTATTGCCCGCTGACGTACGGCTCCGTCTCGAGCACGTCGACAGCCCAGTAGCCGATAGGTATCCTCACGTGCGTGAGGCCGGCGGCCTTGATGTCGACCATGTCGGAGCGCGAGTAGAAGGAGCTGTCGTAGAATGGGGGGTCGCCGGCGTCAGCCGAAGAGCCGCTCGTCGATGGCAGCGAGCCCAGCCGCAGAGCAAGCGAGCGAGATCAAAACGCACTCCCAGTGGTCTGAGAGGAGCGACAGAGCGCGGTCCTTCCCGAGCGCGACGCCAAACGTCCACTCGTCTGGGATGTCGTCTCCGGCCGAGCGATAGAGTGACGGCGTGATCCTTTGTTCAATGACGTACGCGCGCGACGAGGGGGGCGTGCGAGAGCGGGCAGGGTAACCGAAAGGAAAGCACGAATGTCAGCGTCGAGGTCGAGCTGTGCAGTGATATTGTCCCATAGCGCAGGTGACGGTGTCTCGCAAGGTGAGAAGAGCTTGGCGAGGCACGCGGAAGACGCCTGGGGTCTGGATCGAAGCTTGCATCGAGCGCACGGGGAGACGACACCCACCAGCTCTCTGTAACAAGCCAGCCCCCGAGGTTGACACCCCGGACTATATCAACCGTCGCGCGCTTCTCAACCGATCTTGTGGCCGGAGGTCTGGCATGCTGCTGGCTGCTGGGTGGAGAGCTAGCGCTGACGAGGAGTGGAGGTGGGCTGAGCAAGGAGGTCGGGTTGAGGAGGAGGAGCGCCGCCCAGGCCGCGAGAAAAGGCATGCACTGTGAGAGGCGAGGCGGGTGTGGTCAAGGCGGGCTGCTCTACTGAACGAGCGGAGGCAACCGGGCAAGCATACCTGGGGAAGAGAGGCAATGGGCGAGGGAGTGGGGATGGGCGTCGACAGGGCGACTGGCCGCAGCTCGATGGCGGCTTGGCACGCAGAGGTGGAGGGCGAGCGAACGAGCCCCTTTTGCAGCTTGGCAGGTTCGGTTGATGCAGATCGGCAGGGTATCCATCCCGATCGTTCGGCTCCCCCCGTCGGCTCTCACCTTACTAGCGCCACCCTCCGACAACCTGTCCACACTCCCTCCCATCTACAGCCCCCCTCTAACCCGGGCTCAATCTCCGCCCATCATGATTGTAGACCATAAAGACGAGGAGGACCTGAAGTCCCAGGACGAAGACAAGACTGTCGACGAGTCGTCCACCAGCGCTCCATCGGCGCCTCCCCCAGCGTACCCCTCTCCCAACTGCCCTGCCTCATCGACTGAAGCGACAGCAGCCGACGGCACCTCCTCTGCTCGTATCGAGCGAGGAGATACCCCGCCTCCGCAATCCGAATTCGACCCGGCCTTCGCACAGGATGTCAAGCGGTCGTCCAGCGGAATTTCTGATGGCTCGAACAACGTCGGCTCGTCCTCGTCGAGGGCCGGAGCCGGCGGGGTCGGCCTGCACCCGACGCTGCCTGTCTTGCTGCCCCCGCTCTACCCGCCGTCTCCCGCCTCGCCTTTCCTTGTCGCCTACCCGCCCTCGCTCGCCCCAATCGTCCCCAAGCAGACTTTTTTTGCCTTCCTGCACGCTCTGAACGAGGCGCTTGCCCCGTCAGCGTTTGAGCGAACGGACCGCGCCCTCCGAGCCGCGCCCGCGCTCGGATTCGCGTACGGCATCACAAAGGGCGTCGTCGGCGGCCTCACATTTGGACTCGCCAAGGCTGCTGTGAGCGCGGTCGAGGGTGGTCAGGGCAAGATCGGCGGCAAGCTCACCAAGGTGCGCCCGTCCTCGACCCCCTGTTTAGCTGCTTCTCGGCCTACTTGGCTGCGCGCGGCAGGCTGACTCGTTCTTCCCCTCTTACAAACGCCACGCTAGGCTCAGGACGCGCTCTTCGGCCGGACAACCCTTCCCTCTCGCGTCCACTCCCTTCTCGCCTCTGCCAACTCGCCTTCGGGCCTCTTCCCACCTTCATCTAACCTCCAGCTCGTCCTCGTCCCGTTCGCCTACCTTCCGCGCGTCCTGCGGTCCTACACCCCACTCGACCACCTACCTGCAAGTGCGATCGGTCTCGGCGCCCTCATGGGAGTAGGGGACGAGAAAGCCGCCGAGCGCAAGGCGCTGCGCGTTCGACGGAGAATCGACTATCGGCTGTGGGCGTGGGTCGACGTCACCGACGACGACGGCCAGCGGGATGACGACCCTTCGTCCTCGCGCTCGCCCTCAAAGCAGGACTCCCCCTCCCGCCCGACGTCGACTCAGAAGCAGCCAAGCTTCCTAGCGCACGTCGACCACAAGCTCGCCGCGCGCGACTCGCGCCGGCGTGGGTCGCAGGCACGATCTGGATCGGGCGTGCACGACGGCGGCTCGGCACCGGAGAGTGGAATCGCGTCCGGGCCAGGCGGGAGGGCCGGGTACGCGCTCGATGACGGAATGGGCGGGGCGGATGACGTCCTGTTTCTTGTCGTCTGCCGACGCGACGTCGACTTGACGCGCTAGACCTCGCATTGCACGCTAGACCTCGAGACCAGCCGCTCGTAGGGCGAGCTTCCTTGTTCCTTCTTTGCTCTGTTCCAACGACTACGTCCTCCACCGCCACACACCATGCCTCTTGAACGACATCCCTGCTTTGGTCAGACTGACAGCCTCACGTGCGTGTGGCTTAGAATTTGATTCATGTAAGTCATCAATGGGAGGTCGTTTAGGGTGTGGTGGCGAAGGGGGCCCAGAGAGGCGGCGTGTCATCGGAAGTTGAGCTGATGGTCAAGCAGGGCAGGCCCAGCGTCAGCGATCGCAAACTATCGTCGATTGCTTTGCAGACCCAAGCACGGGCTCACCTTGATGAGAAACAGCAGAATCGTCATGAGCTGGTGGATGGAGGCGACGCCTGTCGTCCGCTTGCGCCCAGGTCAGCTTCCGGTCTTGCCGGGCGGAGGGAGAAAAGAAGAGGAGGCAGTACGAACAGCAGGCTGGGACTAGGTCCGGGTGCTGGCGCATGACGTCGAGACCAACGCCGTTGAGGTCCATCTTGAAAGCAAAGCGGACAATCCAGATGACGCTGATGGTGCTCGCCAGCTCGCTCGCCTGCGGGCAGATCGCGGCGGTCGCGCCTGTCAGCGTCTCGCAGAAGGAGCGGTTCGTCGAAGGTTGACCAGAGCCTAGGACGGACCCATATGATGGACGAGGCCCAGAACGTCAACCGGAATGTGTAGGGGTCCTCGGGCGTCGCTGCAAACCGGAAGAAGGGGTAGACGGCCGCGTTCGGGCCGTAGTGGAGGATGATGAGCCAGCCGAGGAAGGCTACCATCGAAACGTTCTGCGCGAGCGAGCGCGCGTAGAAGCCTGTAAGAGCAGCTCGGGGAGCAAGCTGGTCAGCCACAAGACACTGGAGGAATTACGATGCTGGGAAGAAGACCCACCCATGGCGATCGACTCGCGATGCTCAGTTAATGTCTTGGAGTAGCCGCGCACGCGCACGAGTACGCGATGGAAGACGGTCGTCATCTGCAGCGGATAGATGATTATGATGGCGAGGGTCGAGAGCGACTGGATGAGAATGACTTTTGGACGGCCATCAGAAGTGACGCTCGTCAGCGCTGGCTCGCGAATGGGAAGGGTGACCAGGCCGTCGACTCGCAATCGGATGGGTTCTTGAGCCGAGCAAACAAGTTGCGGTACTGTAGGGAAATCGCAGGTCGAGTCAGCGCAAGGCGCCGCAGGAGCTGACAGACGAAGGGAAAAGCAACGGACAAAGACAAAGTAGCTGAGCGAGGACCAGAAGCGAAAGACAAAAAGCAGGCCCTTGCTGCGGACTTTCCTTTCCAAGATCGCCGACGAGACGAGGCTGAGCAGCTGTAGTCACACAGCGAACGGGGGTGGGTCAGCGAGAGCTTACCCGAGCGGCAGAGGGGACTCTAAAACGCGCACCGTCGTCGTCCCGATCCACGACCAGACCCACACCGCCGCGTCAACGCTCGAGTGAGGCAGAGTGCCGAGGAACACGCTCGTGTATGCTGATCAGACGACACGAGGCGAGTCAGTATTCCGCGGGGAGTGCTCAGATGTGCAAGACGGCGCACTCACCCTGGCCGACGACTAGCGCCGCGAGGGCGATGCCGACAACGGACATGAACCACAGGAAGCGCAGGTACGATGCTGGGATACGGACCGACAGCTGCCGCTCGAGAAACGTCTTCTGCTCGCGTCGATGGCGTAAAGGGGAGGCGGACCTCAGTGGTCTGACACACAAGCTGGAATTTGAGTGTGGGTGGAAGGACGGCGCAGGACAAACCTGCGCTGCTGTCAAAGATTTCCGGTACGTGTGCCGCTTGTCGCGCTTGAGGACTGAGAAGCAGACGAGGGCGCTGTTCGGGCGGGACGCGCGATCAGACAAAAGGGTCAGACGCAGGCTTGACCAGCGAGGACGGAGCGATGTTGCGGACGCACGGACAGCCCATCGTCGCGAAAGTCAGAATGGTCCAGAAGGCTGGAGGAGGCGAGTACATGCCGCAGGCCGTCAGTCTTGGATCACGACGCTGGCGCGGGATCGCTCCATAGCCAGACCCACTCTTGCGCTCCCAGTCGTTCTCCCCCCGCTCGCCGTCGCGCCCGACCCACCTGCGCAGGCGGTCGACGAGCTCGCCCTCGTGCGAGGCCCAGCCAACCGCGAGGGCCGCGCTCCAGAAGAAAAAGTACGAGGCCCGGCCGCCGATGCGCGACGGCCACCAATTGAGCCGATACAAGTCGAATTGTTTTGTGATGAACAGGAGAGCCACGTGCTGCGCGGACCGGAAGCATGGTGTCAGGCCGCGACGAGGATAGGGGTTGGTAGGAAGGATGGCGCACCAGATAGAGTCCATAGTAGACAAAGAGGAAGAAGTAGAAGTTGACATCGAGAGGGAGGTTGTTGGTACCGTCACCGTCGTTGCCGGACCCCGAATCGGGCAGCGAGTCGTTGCCCTGCGAGGGGAAAGGCGACGGCAAGTGCCAAGGCGCGTCGGGCGAGTAGGGGTCGGCGACGGGGAATGGGATCGAGACCCACGTCCAGACCTGGCGTACGTGAGGGGAGGAAGTGGAAGGGGTCAGCTATCAGCCTTTCTGCGGAGAACAAACGGATGCGAAAGTCCTCGTCCGGGTGCGAGCGACACTGCCCCGGATCTTCGTCGCGGGTCCGAGCACCGACAGCCCGTCGGACGAGGAGGGTAAGAGCAGCTCACGACGACACACGGTACTCCAACGAGCACACCCCAGCGCTTCCACCAGACGCCGAGCCATCCCTCAACGCGCTTGCGGCTCGGGCGCATGATACCTTCCCACGTCTTGCCGACCATGGCCGCCGCGTCGTCTTCGTCGGCGAGGTCCTCGGCATGCGGCCGGCGCTGATTCCCCCCTCGATGAGGGAGGCCAGCAATTCGAGGCGGCGGCGAGCTGGCCGTCAGGGATGAGGGGAACGAGGGCGAGTGGGTGATGTGCGCCTTCTGCAAGGCAGAGCAGAGCATGGGCGGGCAAGGCGTCAGCTAAGGGGGGTCCTTGCGCCTCGACCTGATCGGCGGGCCATCAGCGAGCGGAGGGATACTACGAAGCGGCCCGGCCGGGGCGTGTACGTCTCTGCCTGACCATCTTGAGTTCACCACCCGTCATGCCAATCGGTTTCAGTCGGCAAGGGTCAGCTCGAAGGCCACGCGCTCACGGGCTCGAAGGGAGATATCTGTTCGGGGACGCGAACGACGCACTGAGGAGCGGCCGGTGGGCGTCCTCCGACCCGCGCGTCAAGGGCTCGAACATATCACCCTGACGCCGGATATGGGGTCGGGAGGAGAGTCTCTAGCAACAAGGATGCGTCGAGTCGATGGCTGGCGATGGGTCGACGAGCAGGTCGACGTTGACGGGGGCGGCAGGACGAGCTGGCTGCTGCTTGGGTCGCGAGCTGGCGTGAGGTCCGAGCCCTCGGGACTCTTTGGCGGACCTTGCCTCCCCTCTCTTCTTCTCGCCAACCACCGTACAAGTGGCGGTCGACAGGATGCAAGACAAAGCTTGTCGTTTGCCCGGTGACCTATCTCGTCTTGGACCAGAGCGACGAATGTTGCTTCGACAAAGGCCATGCTCTGCCTGCAGCTGGCGGTGAACGCTGCTGCGCGTTACTCCCACCGGCCGCGCCTTTCGTCCCTTTTGCCCTCCCCCTTGCCCGCCGACGACTCCCTCCGCCGTTTGAATCCCCCTTCCTCTCGCTTGCCAGCTAGCCATGTCTGACGACAACGTACGCCCCCATCTCCTACTTTCGCTCTCGTTTCTGGTCGCTGACTCGCTCGAGCACCGCTTCGCCTGCTGCCGTCGCGTGCAGGTCCCGCCGAGCGAGTGGGTCCGCATCCTCTCGGCCGACGGCTTCACCTTCATCGTCAAGCGCGACGTCGCCAACGCGAGCGGCACGCTCGAGCGCAGTTTGGATCCTGAGGGTGCGTCCCGAAGTTCTCCTCTTCCGGTGGTTGTCAGGTGGGGGAGGGGTGGAGGACGGTGAGGTCGCCCGCCAGCGAGGGGCGGAGGTGGGGGGGGGGCGGTTGGACGAGCAAGCTGGCAGGAGATCGACCTTTACAGGTCCGACTCGCCGCAAGGGAGTCGGTCAGGGCACGAAACACGACTAGTGGACTTGAAGAGCGCCATCTGGCGGGCTGAGGCTAGCTGCTGGCCGCAGACGACGATGATTGCCGTTCACCTCTGGGCTGACTCCTGCCCTCCCCTCGCCACCTCTCTTTGCCCTTTCGCAGCTCAGTTCATGGAGTCGTCGTCCAACACGTGCGAGATCCCGCACCGGGGCATCATCGTCGCCAAAGTGCTCGAATACCTTGCCTTTAAGGTCCAGTACAAGGACGCGACGGCTAAGGACTACGTGCCCGACTTTGCCGAGCGCATCGAGCCCGAGATCGCGCTCGAGGTTCTCATGGCGGCCGACTACCTCGAGGGTGCGTCTTCACACGCTGCGTCTTGCTGAACCCTACTCTCAGTCGTCACAGATGCTGATGGCCGACGCCCTGAAATTTTCGCTTGTTAAGCATGATGCTCTGCCTTCGCTAAGGGGTCGCCAACTCCAAAGCTCTCTTCCGCTCCTCCCACCGCTCCACCTCTCGCGGCCCCCAAGCCCTTTTCGGATGACAGTCGCTTCGACCCCCCACCCCCATGCTCTCGTCTTCTCCTTCTCTGCCCGGTATCCCCCCCGGCCTCCCCTCATATTCTCTGCCAGCCCGCCAACAGGTCCGCCTCAACGGGCGGCGCGCCAAGGACCCTCGGCCGGCCTCGCCCGAGCGTACCAGATCCTGCCTCGGGTCGTCGCAGTGTCAGGCGCATCAGGCGGCCGAGAACGGGAAGGGCCCCGTCTATGTTCCGAAACCCAGACTCGGAGCATTGAGGCATCAATGAGCGCGGTGCATCGAGCACGGCCCTGCTGGCGATCCGCTGACGAGGCCGGCGTTCGCTTCTGCACGCGATGAGGATGAACCTTGCGTCGTTTTGTGTCGTCGCCTCGGTCTCCCGTCAGGCTGTCGGCGGCTTCAGCCGCATTTGACGGAGCGCGCAGAAAGAAGGAGGTCATCTATGGGTGCCATAGGCATGCAAGGGGGCAGATCGATGCGCGGGTGAGGCTGAGTGGGAATGGGTGGGGAAGTGCTATGCGACAAGTGATCCAGTCGGAGAGAAAGGGGGATAGGGAGGGGAGGCCGCCTGCCCTACTTTTTGTACAGCGGTCGGATGCGCAAAACCCTGAAGCACAAGAAGGAAACATCAGTCGTTGTAGGCATTGCTCGAGAGCAAGCTCAGAGGGAAGACATACCATGTGGCCGCAAAGATGACAACGACGTTCGAAATGCACATGAGAATGACGATAGACCAGTCGGACCAGCGGCGGTCCCAACGGTAGCCCATCTGGTGAACCTGAGAGAGCAGCACGAGGGCGTCAAAATTCGTGGGTCAGCTCAAGAAGCGCCGGCAAGAGAGGGGGGGGGGGGGCGCACGTAATCCATCCCCGTCGATGACTCGCAGTACTCGCACCCGCTCGTCGCGTCAGGGTTGCCCAGATAGCCCGTCGCCGTCTCGAGGAACGCTGCCGCGTACGCCGCACACGTCTGGCCGGACGGTGGTTCGAAGAAAGTGAAGTCTTGCGGCCGGCACGTGAGGTCGACTTTTCCCAAGACCGCCGTCATCATTGACCCGAAGACGTAGCGCAGGGGCGATAGCCACGAGAAGAAGTACTTGAAGGGCGAGGGCAGAGCCGAGTCTGAGCAGAGCCAATCGTCGGAAGTGGGTCAGAATCCATCGCA
Source organism: Cystofilobasidium bisporidii (assembly GCA_014825535.1). Taxonomy (NCBI): domain Eukaryota; kingdom Fungi; phylum Basidiomycota; class Tremellomycetes; order Cystofilobasidiales; family Cystofilobasidiaceae; genus Cystofilobasidium; species Cystofilobasidium bisporidii. Next base: position 8,168 of record MVAK01000087.1, on the reverse strand, counting down.
AGGTAAGGGGGCAAGACAAGGCGCGAAAGGTATTCACAGACGACGAGCGCCCAGCTGAGCGCGCAGAACAGGTTCCAGGTGATCGACAGGACATAGGGAACGCTGTCGATCGTTGGCGAGACAGCCCCCAGGAGAATGCCGAAAGTGGCTCCAAAGACCGAGTAGACGACCCAATTGAGCCTGCGAGGCCCAGAGACGGGTTCAAGAGGAGAAGTCAGTGAGGGATTTTCGAGCAGTCTTGAGATGGTCGGCAACTTACCAGACGAGGGCGCCCGATTCGGCGCTGGACGTCCAGCCGATCATCCAGTAGCTACAGAAAAAGGTGAGGCAGCCACCGACGACAAAGACCGGGATTTCGGTCGCGATAAGGGCGGTGACGAGCGAGGTCCAGTCGTATATGCCGTTGCGCTCGCGCGCGAGCCACAAGTCGCCCTTGGAAATGAAGTTGACGCCGATGTCGAGCGCCAAGGGTGGCGTGGCCTGCGAGCAAAGGTGGTCGAAGGAGTCTGAGCCAGGGCTTGGTTGCGAGGAGACAGGATAAGCAGGACTGAAAGACGAACCTGCACGGCAAGAAGGATGAGGAGCGCAGATGTTTGGACAGTCGCGGGGCTGTGGGCAAGCTGGTACCCGAAACCGCCAGTGAAGAGACCGAAAAAGACTAGGGTAACGATCCGGGTCGTCCAGTACGGGCCAGCTCGCCATTGTGCTCGGTAGTTGCGAATGATGAGCTCCCGCGTCTGCGTCTTGAAGCTCGTCGCGAACGCAGCGCTGCGCGGAGCCTCGCCACCGGAGCCAGAGCCACCGGTGTTGCGAGCATTGTTGATGGTGATCCGGCGCAGGATGTCGCTGTACTCAGGCGAATCTCTCCAGCGCGCGGGCCAGTCAATCTGGGGCGAGGGAAAGGGCGACGAGAATGAATGTCAGCCGAGCCACCAATACACAAGAATGCTCGCAAACGTAGCACAATTCGCACCTTGCTACCGCCGACTGGTGCAACGGTGTCGATGAGAAACTCGGCGGGCTGAGACAAGAAGGAGGGTGCATGATTGTCAGTCGCCTGCCCGAGAAGCAATGTTGTTCGAAAAGCGAGGCGCACATTGGCGTCCGGTGGGCAGTGAACACCGAAGCGGTCGAAGTAACTCGTGACGGTCTGTGCATGAGGGCCAGTGGGGCCGTTGTAGACAACCTTGCCGCCCGGAGCGAGAAGGACGATCGAATCGAACATCTGCACGCCCCTACCGTCAGCCTGGAAGGTCCACGGAGAAACGCTGAGGATTCGGCAGCCGACCTCACCTCAAAAAGAACGCCGCTTGGCTGGTGGACCGTGACAAGTAGGGCGAGTCCAGAAGCGGTGATCTTGCGAAGAAAGCGGACGATCTCAAAGGCGGCCTGGCTGTCGAGTCCAGAGGTGGCTGTTATGGAGAAAGTAGGTCAGTGGTGGGAGCTTGTCACGAGTGCAATCGTTGTGAATCACTGACGTTCGTCGAGAAAGAGAAGCTGCAAGAGAGGGAGATGAACCACGTCAGTATCGGTTCCTCTTGCTGGGAAGGGCAAAGGGAAAGACGCGCAAACTCAGGGTCGGCCGCAAGCTCGACACCAATCGTCACGCGCTTGCGCTCCTCGACGCCGAGGCCGCCAACCTCCGGGCTGCCGATGAGCGCATCCGCGAGCGCTTCGAGCTCCAACAGCTTCAGAATCTTGTCGGCAAAAGCGACCCTTTCCTCGCGGGTGCGGTCGTTGTCCTGGCGGAGGATGGCCGAGAACTGGCAGTGGAACGTGGGCATGGAGATCGGTCAGCGAGTCTTCAGGCCTGCTGAAGAGGATCAAAGAAGACGGGACGAACCTCGAGGCACTCGCGAACCGTCGACATGGGCTCGTGGATGTCACCTTGCTGCACAAAGCCCGTACGCCTTGAAAAGGCCGAGTCGAGCGGCTTGCCATCGATCAGCAGATCGCCTTCGATCTTGCCGGTCGTCTTACGGCGGGAGAGGTTGTCGAGCAGCGTCGTCTTGCCAGCACCAGAAGCACCCATGAGAGCACAGAGCTTGCCGGGTTGAACGACGCCCGAGACGGCGTCGAGAAGCTTCTTGTCGTTGCCGTCGACCTGGACAGTGTAGCTGAGATCCTGCAGGACGAAGAAGCAGATGCTTGTCGACAGTCAGGAGCAGATGCTAGAACCAGGCCGGCAAGATTGCGGCAATTCGCACCTGATATGTGAAAACGGGGGCGTTGCTGAAGTCCTTGAGCTGGGCAGATTCCTGCTCGTCCGACACGACGGCGGACTTCTCCGATACGGCGGCGTGGCCTTGGGAGGGCTGGATGAGAGCAGACCTCCGAGCAAAGAGTTTGGTCGAGGACGAGCCGGTGTCGCGGACAAGGAGGGACGAGCCGAGGATGACCATGAGCGAGTAGCCAACGAACATTGCCCAGAGGATGCCGACGTTGCGCCAGATGTCGCCCATGCCGATACCGTACTTGGCCAGGATGTACGCGGCGCCCTTGACGGTGATAGAGCCAGGCTCGGCACCGATGATGGTGCATGTCTGATAGGAGACGTCGGTGTAAGACTGTGGGCGCGAGCGGCGAGAAGCCAAGGTCAGACACTGGAGAGTCGAGAGGGCGGCACCAGCGGGACGCACCGGACCAGCAGGGATAAGCTGCGACTCCGAGCATGTGAGTTCAAGCGTCCTGAACTCGTTAGCCATCAGCGCCTCAAAGGCCCAGGCAGGAGGTGAAGCGCGCCGAAGCCAGGAGATCCAGCGGACTGGTTGGGGGAGGGAGTGTTGTCAACAGCCGGAACAGTCTGCAGGACAGCAAAGCTAGACAGGCACTGACGCATCTGGGGCGCCGGAACGACGAAGCCGGCGACCGACAGCGTTGTTGCCAGGGAGAAACCGGCGTAGCGCACGGCAACGCTCATGGAAGGCGACCACGAGCCTGCGAGGCGGAAGAGTCGTCAGCCTTCTCCAGGTTGCCGCCGGCGAGTGATTGAGATGAGGGAGAGGCAAACGCACCAACCATCCTGAACATGGCGGCGAGGCACATGTAAGTGGTGAAAATTACGAACCAGAACGTGAACTGGAGGAGGAGGGTGAGTAGAAGTCAGTCTCTGATTGCCGGGGCCGGAGCACATTGAGACACGCACGAAGTAGCGGGCACCAGAGTTCAGCCCCATCAAGAAGTAGATGATAGAGGAGAAGATCAGGGTTTGTACGGCCTGCGACGGGGAGAAGGTCAGTCTAGAAAGGCAAGCGCGAGGGGTAAGTCGAGCGAAGCGCACATAGAGCGGGGCGTCGACGATCATCTGCGCAATCGCCTGCGCCGCCGGGTTGTAGAAGCCGAGCGCGCGGTGCTTCATCTGGAGCGGACGGCCATTGACCGTCGTCGGGATCTCTCCGAAGGACAGGATGACGTGGTAGAGCACAATGAAGAAGAGGCCACCGGCCGTCGCGTAGGCGCCATTGGCGTCCTTGGCTGGCTTGTAGACTGCAAGACGAAAGCCGCCCAGGGTCAGCGCCGATGACGTCTCTCATCGTCGACAGGGGAAGCAAGTGGGAGCACGCACGGATCGCACCAACGAGGGTGGATTGCAACAGATTGCTGATGATCTTGGAAGCGAGCGTGCGCCGGTCGGCAAGCGTCAGCCGCCATTGACGGACAACAAGGATCGTAATCTGCTGAAGGAAGTTTTTGCGGTAGGGGTTCTTGCGGCCGGCAAGCGGGTGGGTAGATGCCTTGACGCCCAGGTGAAAGGCCTCATCGTGGTCAGCCTGCTCGTGGCGAGCTTTATAGGCGGCGATGTCTCGCTGGAGGGCGGCAAACTCTTGCGAGTGCTTGAAGGCCTCGGCCATCTCGACCGGCGTTTGCGGGACCGAGCCGGTGAAACCCTCGCGGACGCGGCGTTCCGTCGGGCTCGTGCATGAAGTGAGGAAGTCGGGTGTCCTGTTCGGGGGGGGGGAAGCGGGAGTCAGTTGGCTGAAGGCGACGGCAAGGAGGGAGACTAGACCACGAAGACGCACGTCTGGCGGGGCTCCTTGTGCCAGCCCTGAGAGATGAAGTAGGCCTCGGCGTCGCTCGCGCGTCCAGAGAAGACGCAGTATCCCTCGCTAAGGACGATGACGCGGTCGACGAGGTCGTACATAGCCTGCCCGGCCTGGTAGACCGTGACTACATTGGTCATGCCGGTCGAGCGCGAGAGCTCGCGCATGACTTCAAAGTAGCGGAGGGCGACGGCCGAGTCGAGGCTAGCGGGACATCAAAGAGGGAAAGAAAAGCTGTCAGAGGATCGAACAGCTCTTAATAATGCTGGACGAGTGCGAGAACTGACCCGCGGATGCTGTTGTCCCAGCACACCAGGGCGGCGTTGATCGAGAGCATCTCGGTCAGGGAGACGCGCTTGCGCTCGCCACCGGAGACGCCGCGCACAAAGTTGTCGCCGACTGTGGAGGAGGAAGCGAGCGCGATGTCAAATCGGATAGTCGTTAGACGGGTGAGGGAATGGTGGCAACGCACCGAGGGTTCGAGCGGTGTGGGGCATGCCAAACGTCTCCAGCAATCGACCAGTAAATTCCTCGGCGTATGCGGAGTCCTTCTGCGACACATTCTTGGGCTTCTTGAGGCGCTGTCGGCCCGGAGAGGGTGGAAGACGGAGTCGATCGGGTCGTCAGCTCGGAGGCGAGGGAGGGACCGTTGCGGCGACGAGGCGGTAGACTGACCAGGGCGGTATTCAGCGTCTCCTCGACTTTGAGCAGCGCGAGATGCGTTTCGTTCTCGTCGTTGTAGACGAGTTCGCCGTCGTAGAACTTCTTGGCGTGGCCGGCGTCGATAGTGGAGTACTGAACATGGCCGTCGACAGCGGCGAATGGCTCCCGGACGTTGGCGATGGCGCGCACTGCGGTCGGCGCAAGCGCAACAGTCAGAGCGATTCCTAAGCGATCCATTCAGCGCAAACGCAAGACAGGGACAGATCGCGCACAGAGGGTAGAGCAACCGGAGCCCGGGCGACCCAGCACGAGCAGGACCTCGCCATCCTCGGCCAGGCCAAAGACGCTCTGGATCAGCGGCCGCTTGGCGCCGTGCTTGAGGCCGAAGAGGTCTGAAGCAGCAGGAAGCAGTCGCCGGGGAACAAGTACAGTGTCAGCGGCCTTCCGAGCGGGGTACAGCTGCAACAGAGCGAGCGGACAGACGCGAGATGAAGGAGGGAAAGTTGAACGAGTTCAGAAGCGAGAGCGGCAACGACTCGACCAACTTGCCGGTTCCGCCCGCGCCCGAGACGGTCAATTGCTCGAATGCGACGCCGACACGCTTACTGCCAGCATCGGGGAGGGGGAAGCCAGCAGGGAAGAGGTCGACCACGCCGGTCTGCTGCAGCGGCGGCTGGCCCTGCTTGGTGGGCGCATCGTGCTGCTGCAGGTCTGCCTGACTGCTGCCATGCAGCGTGACCGCGTCGTTGTTGCTGCTGGGCGTCTTCGAATGGAAGGCTGGGCTGATCGTCGAACCTTCGACGTCTCTCAGGTTCGTGCCATCGAGGTCAAAGGTTGCGGGCGTCAAAGGAGGGCTGGTGTTGCGAGAGGAGGCGACCATGGCCAGGGGTCGACAGGTTTGAGGCGTCGTCAAGTCGGCTGCTGAGCCTGTTGCTGAGGAAGGGAGACAGAGCGGAGGGGTGCTGCAAGACAGACACTTCCGTCATGCCTGGCCCCCTCCTGGTCCTTATAGCCCGCGCGCTTCTGGCTGATCCGCTGCGGGAACATGTTGCAGTCAGAATGAGAGACGCAATGGCAGGGCGTCGGGGACGATTGACGACAGAACGACCCTGTCAGAGCTGATTGTGGCGCGCAGCAGATCACGGCCCACCTGGGAACGCTCTGGGCAGCTGTCCCCAACTACTCATCCTCGAGGAGCGCCGCCGTCTCCGTCGCGCGCAGTTGTCGGGCTTGGTCGCTGGGAGACGGTAGAGCATCGGCCTCAGGATGGTGCCTGACTCGGAACAGACCAAGAAGCAATTGGGGTCAGTGCAGGGAACTGATCCCGACGGGTGAGCCTGCAGCAGCGCGGCGCCTACCCCGGGACGACCGAGAGCAAGGTCCTGCCGTCGACCGTTCCCAACCTCATCATGACCTCTTGCAAACCTCCACCCTTGCTCGCTTTCTCATCCGCTTGCAGTTTGAATCGCCCTCCGTCCTAGCCAGCCGCCGTCCAGCGAACCATGTCCGACCTCAATTCGCCCGTCGACTCGGTCAATTGCAGCGAGCTCAGTCAGTCGCCTCTGACCAAGACCAACGAGCCTCTCGTGCGTCCCGACCTCGTCTGCTCACCTGCAGCGCGGGCCCTGACCCCGCTGTGCTTCATTGGTCCGGCAGTCGGGAGGGTATCCTGCGAAGAAGCCGCGATCTACGTCAACAGCGCTGGCAGAAGGCGCGGTAGCCGCCGGTCGCAAGCGCAAGCCGCTGGTCGACTCCCACATCAAGCCCAGCGGCGCGGCCGCCAAGCCCAGCAAGAAGGAGATCAATCGCCTCGCCCAGCAGCAAGCACGTTTCAAGAAGCAGCAGTATATCATTGAGTACGTCTCATATTCTGTTCCCAAGTCAATCTCGAGAGGCCGGGTTGAAACGCTGACGTCGCTCTGTGCCTGCTTGCTGCGACAGGCTTGAGACCCGACTCAAGGTAGCGACCGAGAAGGACGACGACAAGCAGCACCACTTGCAGTGAGCGTGCTTCTTCCTCGGCGCACGACTAGCGGCGTCCTCGCGCGCTGCCTGCTCACCCTCTCCTGCATCGCCTCCTCGCAGTGCCATCATCGGCGCCGTCATTGAGGAGAACCGGCAGCTGCGAAAGCTATGCCAGACTATAGCCGGCTTCCTGTCGGAAGGTGCGGCTCCCTTGCCGTCGCGAGTGCGGTAGCCGTCAGTCTTGAATCTGATCAGCTTCTTCTTTCTGCAGGACTCCCAAGCGTGCTCCCACGTATGGGTATGACGCCGGCCCTGTATGACGCCATCATCACCCAGGGCGAGCACGAAGCGGCCAACGACGCCATCACCAGAACCAAGGAACGGCTGGAGCGAGAGCGAGCGGCGGCGCTCGCCAAGTCCAAGATGACGGCCCAGACGGGCCAGAAGCGATCGTCTTCGTCTGCCGGTGCGCGCAAGACGTCCGGCAAGGCGCCGTCGCCGCCATCTATGCCGCCGCAGGCGTCCTGCTCAATCTCCAGCGCGGCCAATTCGCACGCTTTCCCAAATGCTACGCCTACTGATGACGTCTCGATGCCTGCGCCGAACGCTGGTTGGTCGCCCATGGCCGATTGGCCCTCGAACGGATCCACAGGCGAGACTGGCGCGCCGTCCGGTCAGCAACCCCAGGCATCAAGCAGCGGCTCGGCACACCATACCCCTCACCACGCGCCGGCGCCAGACTTCACAAATCACTCGATCATATCGAACGCGCCCCCTCCGCCGGCTTTCCTGATGCCCACACAACCTCCACCTCAGCACCAATCTTTCGCGCACACCGGCCGCATGAGCGGCATCAACCCTGCCACGCATGCTCAAGAAGCACCACCGCTGCTGCCGCCCGTACCGCCACTCGACGTCTGGTCGACGAGCAGCGCGCTCGAGTACCTTTCATCCTTCTCGTACGGCCAACCCTCCCCCTTACCGACGAGCACGCCATCGCCCAACGGGCTCCCCTGGGCGCAGATGTTTGGGGCGCCCGACCTATCGTTCCTCGCAGCGGGGCCAACGTCAATCCCGTCTGAATCCCTCCAGCAGCCGACCTCGGCGCACCCAGAGCAGCCTTCGCTCCCGTCGCCCGCCCATCCATCGGATGCGTTTTAGCCAGTCCACACCTTTGGGTCAAGGGCAGCACTTCACACTGTCCTGCTCGGTCGTGGATCTCATTTCCCTAACTCAGACGCACCGAGACGATCCGCGGTTGGTGTGAGTTGGGAGTAGGCTTCGTGTCAGGAGCGAGCTTAGGCTGCTAACGAAGCCTGGTCTACCGACATGCAGATTCAAGTCCCCCCCCCCCCCCCCCCCCCCCCCCCACCCCCCCCCCCTCCGCCCCCCCCCACCCCCCCCGCCCCGCCCCCCCCACTCCGCCCCCCCCCCCCCCCACGCACGCAACACCCCCCCCCCCCCCGCCCCGCCCGCCCCCCCCCCACCGCCTCCGCCAGC
>MVAK01000086.1:0-89427 GCA_014825535.1 Cystofilobasidium bisporidii | reverse complement strand
GGCGGGGGTCATGCAAGCACACAGGGCCCTGAGAGCGGCCTACAGGATCAGCTTCCGCCCCGCGCAGCCATGCAGGCGCCTCTCGGGCGCGCTTTTCTCCCAAAGGCCAGGTGGCAGTTTCCTGACATTGGACCGCGGCGGCGGCGTGATCCGTCGGCTCCCGCCAGGTCGGAACGAACAGTTGACTTGTCAGCGGCCGTAGTCGTCTGCACGGGCATCCAGAGATCGTTGACCGATGGTCGTCCAGGAGCGTCTCTCTCCCAGCTCGTCCGAGCAAAACGCCCGGCTCAGCAGCATGCGCGCGCTTCGGTCGTCGCCGCCATAGGCCACTGCCGCAGAGCCGTTTCGAAACAGCTCGTTGCCGCCAACACCAACTCTCGGTCTTGTCCACTCAGCTTGAACTGCATCTCTCCCTCTTGTGTGACTCCTCGCCGATGTCGACTGGCACACGCTTTCAGCGCCTGCAGGACAGCCAGGTGGGCACACCCCTCCGGCAGCCAACCAACCTCATCCTCGCCCAGCTCGGCGCCGGCGAGCCTCGCCAGCGTCCCTCCGACTCATCGGAACTGCCCACCAAGAGGTCCAGCTCTTCCTCTGCCCCAAGGTCCCAGCTACCGCCACCTCTGTACCCAGCCTATCTTCCGACTCGACCAGAGGACTTTTCGCGAGCGTCGGCGCACCCGCCGTTCGACGCGCAGGAGGTCGGGCTGAGGGCGGCGGACGAGCTGCCCACCCTCACCCGCATCATGGCGGCCGCTGTCGACAAGCCTGGGCGGCTCGAGCAGCTCACCCCCAGGGTCGGATCAGAGTGTGTGCTGTCTACGCGAGCGTCTCCACTCTGAATGTCGGTTGACTTATGCTTGCCATGCTCAGGTTGTTCGGCGTACAGCTCAGCGCGCTGGACGTGGCAGGGCTCGACGAGGTTGCGCTGCTGGCCGCCCGTCGCGGCGTGCTCGTCTTTGTAGGTCTCCTTCTCTCTTCGAGAATCAGAACTCTTCCGCTGAAGATCTTACGTCCCACCACAGCGCGATCAGGACTTCAAAGATGCCGGCATCGAGAGGCAATATGCCGTCGGTCGGTGCGTCCGCCAGCATGCTGGCGACGAAGACCGGAGCTGAACCGATCGCGCTGACGTTCGTCTCTTGCGCCACGGGCTGACACCCTCTCGCAGTCACTTCGGGCCCCTTCACCGACACCCCAACCAGGGCTACCCCAAGGGTGCCGGTCCGGATATGCAGGTCATCTTCGCCGACCCGCAAGCGTGGATCCTTCCCTTTGCCTCAGCCTCTGATAGGTGTGAAGCGCTGACCGCTCTCGGCCATCTTTCCCGTTGCAGCGGCACTCTACGAGACTACCTCGGCCCGCGGACGTCGTACACGCTATGGCACAACGACCAGACGTTCGAGCAGCACATTCCGTCAACATCGTTCATGTGGGCGCTCGAGCTGCCGGCCGGCGGCGGCGGGGACACGGCCTTCAGCTCGCTCGTTGCTGCGTACGACGCCCTGTCGCCGGCGTTTGCCGCGACGCTCGATGGACTCGAGCTCGAACACTCGTCTCTCTCGCTCGCCAAGATGGCGCACCTCGGGCCAGAGCGTGCGCGGGAGGAGGGCATCGTGACGACGCATCCGCTCGTCATCCGTCATCCTGTCCGTGTGCTCGCTTCCATTCTGCGCATCGCGTCGAACGTCTGCGCTGACGGTGGTTGCCCCCCTCCTCCGGTCCTCTTCGCTGTGCCGTCAGGTAACGGGCCAAAAGGCGCTTTACCTGAGCCCGACGTCGGCATGGTCAGTTGTCGGCTTCCTACCGTCCGAAAGCGCCAACCTGCTCGACTTCTTGCACCGGCACATCGAAGCGCTCGACTTTACCTGCCGAGTCCGCTGGCAGCCCGGGACTGTCGTCGTCTGGGACCAGGTTTGTCGCCCCCCCTCCCCCTCCTCCCCTGGATCGCTCGTTCGAATCCAGTAGGTGCCCGGGCTGACCGCTTGGCATTCGTCGGACCCGCGCGCACGCACGGACAGCGAACCGTCGCCCACTCTGCGATCCCAGACTTTTCGTCCGACGGCAGGCGCCACCTCGTCCGGATGCTGCCGCTCGGCACGCGCCCTCAGCACGGCGGCCCAGCTTAGCGCTGATTCAGAGCCGCTATCTCAACCAGGGATCAATAAATAGCCTGTTGTGTTGGCCAACGCGCGCTCCTGCTCGGTAGTGGGACGATTTGACTTGAGCAGCATGCCATTCGCCTACGCCTCGACCTGCGCGGCCTCGACCCCAACCAGCCCTTGCGCGCCCGCCCGCGCCCGCGAGCTCCCCACAACGTTGTTGCTGAGGACCATGTCCAGCATCCCCTGCACGCCGAGCAGCACGTCCCGCTCCATCCGGAGCTCGTTGTCGACCTTGACGCGCATCCGCTCGAGCGCGTCGTCGACCTCTGGCGACTGGCCGACGACCTCTGCGTACAGGTCGAGTACGACGAGCGTCACCTGCGAGGCCAAGGGTGCAAAGTGGGTGTGGGTGACGTGCCGGAGGAGGAAGGCGAGGATCGGGGTGAGCGAGTGGGCGTCCCGAGATGAGAGCGCGAGGCGGAGGGCGTCGCGGGCCGAGAGCTCGGCCAGGAGCGAGAAGGTCGTCGTCGCCGGCACGTCCTGTTGCGTATCGCGAGAGGATGGGGGGGGGGAGAAGGCCAAAGGGACTCGGATCAGCATCATCAGGCATGGTGGAGGAGCAAACCGGAGCGGGAAGAAAGGGACACGTACGGGCGCGAGCGCGGCGTCGAGCGCGGCACCGTAGCGGAACTCCTTGAGGAACCGGTCGTAGACGCGCAGCCGCTTGGCCTGCTTGCCCTTGTCGCCGATCCGCTTGCCGTCCTTGACGACGAGCTCGCCAACCTCGCCCTTTGGCGCGACCCCGCGCGTCGCGTCGCGCTTGCGGGCCGTCTCAGCCTTGGTAAAGATCTCGCCGAGGTCGGCCCCGGCGGCGAGGAACGACGTGTAGGTCGAGGGGTTCATCGGGGTGTCGTCGGCCTGGAAGCCTTCGTCGACCCGGCCGTGCTTGAGCGGCTTGCGCTGCCGGACCGACAGGGTCGAGTCGGCCAACCCACAGGCGAGGTGCGTGTCGTCGGGCGAGATGGCGACCGAGAGAACCGGGGCAGAGTAGCGCATCGTGTGCACAACCTTGAACGAGGCGACGTCCCAAACCTTGACCATCTGGTCGAGCGAGCCAGAAAGCAAGCGCGAGCCCGACGAGGTGAAGGCGAGCGAGGTGATGGTCTTTTGATGGTTTGACAGCGACCGCAGCGGCTTGCCCGGGTTGGCGAGGTCGAACGCGCGGAGCAAGGGCCCACCGGCCGAGAGGACGAGCCCACCCTGCGGATAGGGCAGAACCGACTCGACCGCGTAGCCGGCGTGCGACATGGTGATCTCGGCCTCGCCCGTCCGCGTGTCCCACAGTTTGACGGTTGCGTCGTACGAACCAGACAGGAGCAAGTGGGGCGAGGACGGGAGGAAGGATGCGGTCCGGACGTAGTCGGTGTGGCCCATGAAGGTCGTGACCGGCGTCGGGGACGTCAGGTCGTGCAGCGCGAGCGACGTGTCGTCCGACGCCGACAGGAGCTGCGACGACGAGTGCGGCGACCAGGCCGTTGCGTGCGTCGGCCTGGAGAGCGAGGAATGAGCGAAGCGGGGAGGGGGGGGGGTCAGCAACGGCCTGCACGCGCAAGCACTTGCGCTACATGGAGGCGAGCCGTCCCAGACGGCAGCAGAACGCACTGCTCGTGCGACCGGATCTGCTTGAGGATCTCTCGGGAGTTGAGGTTGAAGACCTACAATGCGCGCGCACGGGGAATGGGAGAGCGCCGGTCAGCCTCGACCGAGCTCGCGGCGCGGTAGGAGGGCCACCTGATGCGCTCAGAGACGATTGTGGGGACGGACCTGCACGAGTCCAGAGTCGTCTCCTGCGACGAGCAGGTTGCCGTCCTTGCGAACCTCACCTCCGCGGGCCGTCTCCTTGAACCGCGTGACCGTCTTGACGACCTTGTTGGTCCTGGGCGCGTGCAGCTTGACCTCTGCACCCGCCGTCACCGCCAGACGATGGGGCCGATTGGGGGCAAACTGGACGTGGGTGACCGGCGCAAAGGCCTTGACGTACGTCGGCTGGCGGTACCGCCGCCAGTGGCGCGATTCTGGCGTGCGCTGGGTCGCTGCCGGCGGCGGCGGCTTGAGGATCGGGGCGGGCTGGTAGGACGTCATGCGGAAGGAGGCTCGGAAGGATGGGTGCTCTCTCTCTCTCTCGCTCTCTGTCGACGGAAAAGGTCGACTTCAGGACCCAGCGACTGGTATGTAGAAGCTGTCTGCAGGGAGGAAGAGCGAGGGAGGGGTGCGAGAGGGTGAGGTATGAGGAGGGAGGGAGAGCGGCAGACAGGGGCAGCCAGACGGCGTTGCGCGCGCAGGCGGCTTCGAAACTTCAGCCCAGACTTTATTATTTTTTGGCCGAGGCTTCGCGCCCGCCCGCCCGCCCATCGCCCTCTTTCCCCTTGCCCTCGCCTCTCAGCCGACGCAGCCCACCCAACCCCTCCCATCCCCTACCCACCCATGTCGGCCCTCCCCTCCCGCCCGCCATCCACTCGCGGTGGCAGCGTCCCCAGTGGCTCTCGCCAGTGGACGCGCGGAGGGGGTTCAACCGCAGCTGCCGGCGGGGCAGGCCGCAACCAGTCGGTCGTCTTCAACGCCTCTGGCACGCCCGTCGCCTCGTCCTCATCCTCCTCTGCAGCAGCGACCTCCAGCTCTCGCGGCGCTCGCGGCGCGCCTCGTGGACGTAGTACGCGAGGCCGTGGTATCCGAGGTCGTGGTGGTGCCAATGCGCTCGAGCGAGCCGGCGCGCTCGCAGACGACGGCGACGACGAGATCGGGGCCGACGTCGACGACGGCGCGGACGAAGGGCTCGACGACGGCGCGGATCTCGCGGTCGACGAGGACGAGGTCGAAGAGACCAAGGCCGACAAGGCGGACGCTCGTCTGCAGCGCTTCATGAGCAAGTTCGAAGGCAATCGCTTTGAGGAGGTCCGCATGCCTTTCTTCTCACTCATCCTCTTCTCACCCCCTTTGTCCATCCCTCCCTCGTCGTCCATCACGTCCCTCGCGCGAAGCAGCTCTCGCCTCGTAGCGCGTATACAACCATGCTGACCGCACTAAGCCCTCTTCTCTCATGATCTCGACAGCTCCGCAAGCTCCGGGGCAAGGAGCGCTCCGACGCCATGCGGTCCGGCGCGATCGACGACCCGTCGGTCCCGCGCCAGCTCAACGCGCGCGCAAAGACGTTTGTCGGGACGTGCGAAGGGATGTGCCCCCAGTTTGAGATCGAGGAGCGTGAGGCCCAGTTCAACGTCGACCGCTGGGAGGTCGTGCGTACTCTCTTTCTCGTTTCCCCTCGCCCCTGCGTTGTGCGCCACTCTCGAGCGGCTCCGGCCCCGGGCTGACCTCGGCGCCCCCACAACGGCACCACCGCCACCATCAGCTCGAGGGCACGACGAACCGGATCGATCACGCCAAGGCCGTCAAAATGTACCATCGTCCAGCAGCGGGCAACGAGCAGCCGCTCCCGTCCGACGTGCGCACGCCCGACGCCCTCCGCCGGACCCTCGACTACCTCTTCACCCTGTTCCCCGCGTCAGGACCGCCCTCGAGCCTCCGGCCCTCGCACGGCTTCATCCGCGACCGAACCCGGGCGATCCGGCAGGACTTCACGATCCAGAGCTCAAAGGGGCCGGTCGCGATCGAGTGCCACGAGCGCATGGCGCGCTACCACATCCATTGCCTGCACGCGCTCGGTGAGGAGGAAGGCTTCAGCGTCCAGCAGGAGATGGAGCAGCTGCGCAAGAGTGCGTGTCCACCTGTCTGGTGTCTCTCACAGGAACTAGGGCGCTTCACTGACCTGTTCCCCTTCTTCGCTCCATGCCCCCCCCCCCCCCGCCGCCCCCTTTCCTTATGTCGACCCGCGTCTAGTTCTGACGTCGCTCATCCAGTTCTACACCGACACTCGCAACGCGACGCCGTCGACGTCGACCTCGTTCGACCCGCCGTCGACCGCCTCGCCGCACGAGGCCGAGTTCTCGGCCTACCTTCTCCTGACACACCTGTTCGACGCCGACATCCTGCGCCAGACCGAGTCGCTCCCGCCTTACCTGTATCACTCGCCGGCCGTCCAGCTCGCGCTCGAGCTCGCGTACCTCGCTCAGAGGGCGCACGATCCGCAGGCCAAGGCCAAGCCGACCTCGGACCTCTCGCAAAATTTCTTCACTCGCTTCTTCAAGGTGGTACAGAGGCCGAGCACGCCGTACCTCGTCGCGGCGCTCGTCGAGGGCCACTTTGGCGAGGTTCGCAAGGCCGCGCTCGGCGGGCTGCGCAAGGCGTTTCTCGCCAACCACAAGGCGCTGCCCAAAGCTGACCTCGTCCGCATGCTCGGCGCCGACGACGAGGCCGACCTTGGGCGATTGCTCAGCGATTTTGGCGTCGAGGTTGGCGAAGATGGCGTCAAGCTCAGCAAGGAGACCGTCATTACGGGTCTGTCTTGCCTTCTCCATGCGTCTTGCCCCAGGCCGTCTCGTCCTCATCCGGAGCTTGCTGACTCCTGCGTCCCTCCCGTCTTGCTGCAACGCCGCTAGACCACCGGCAGGCTTTCCACCTGCGCACTTCGCGCCGCGTTGTTGGCCAGAAGAGCGCCGGCTGGACCAACCTCGACATCATCAACGGCCGGGCCTCGTTGGCGACCCCTGCGCCGGCCCCGCGGTCGCCCTCGGTCCGGTCGCAGCGGACTTCGACGCCGTCGCCCAAGGACGCGAGCTTTCCGTTCATCGGCATCCCCGGGGAGTCGGCGGCAGCGGCGGCCGGCGCGGCTGGGCAGCGAACCGTGGAGGTGCTCGCGCACCGCAGCCCGACGAGGACGACGCGCGCGACCAGCCGCCAGCCGTCGACCGGAGCCGTCACGCCGACAGAGTTCTCGTTCCCCACCCCGACGCCTACGGTCGCCCCCTCGCCTGCGCTCTCTCCTAAGCCTGTGCCGACCCCTTCCCCATCGGCTTTCCCGCCCTCTGCGTTCGCCCCCTCGCCGCCACCGCCACCAGCCTCTGCTGCAGCGCCCTCACCCCCTCCTGCAGCCTCCGCTCTCAAATCGGCTCCAAACAGCCAAGCCTCCAGCAACCCGTTTGCCATCGCCGCGCAACCGGCGAAAGCATCATCGGCACCATCAGCGCTGGCACTGACGGCCGCGCAGAAGGGCAAGGCCCGTGAGCCGCCCCGCCGCTTCCAGGAGGTCATCGTTGCCTCGCCCTTTGACTCTGCGCCCGCCAGCGCTGCGCCTACGCCCCCACCACCAGCACCGCCATCCGCGGCCGCCATCGCGACCGCCTCCCAACCTTCGCCCGCGCAGCTCGCGCCGTCGTCAGCCCTCGAGCCTCTCCCTCCCGTCCGCCCACCCCGCCCAACGGCCGCCTCAAAGCGCGACGTTCCCCTCACGCTCAACGCCCGGCTCGCCCGCAGCCTGACCAACCAGCTCGTCGCGCTCGCGACCACCTCAACGGTCCAGTCAATCTGCTCGCGCGCGCTGTCCCAAGAGGTGATCGACCGGCTCGAGGCGGAGGACCTCGCGCGCGCACGGGAGCTTGAGGCGGAGCAGGCCGAGCGCGAGCGAGCGCACGCCGAGGCGCTCGCGGACGCCGTAGCGCTGCGCAGGGAACAGTCGGAGGTCGCGTACGACCATTATGAGCGGGGCTTGATGAGGCGGACGTTGGGGGCCATGTGGGACGCCGTACTGCGCGGCAACGAGCGGCGAGAGCGCGAGCGAGCGTTCAGGCTCAAGGTGGCCGACATGGGGCTTGGGCGGAGCGTCGCAAAGCTCGAGCGGACGCCGACACCGGCCCAGGACCACGACGCGAGCGCGGCGCCCGTCGTCCGGCCCAACGGCAACTATCACGAGGTCGACAATCGCATGGCCGAGGTGCGTTCACGACCTCCACTGCTCTCGCTCTGTCCAACCCGCGCAGCCACTGACTCGGGATTGATCGCTCTATGGTCTCGACGTCCATCACGAACAGCTCGCCAAGTCGCGCGCAGCTTTCTGGGAGCACTCGACGTTCTTGCATACGCTGCTCGACCACCTGTCGGCAATCGCGTCCCAGTCGTCGGCCCCGGCCGCGCTCTCGCCCCCGCCATTACAGTACGACGTACTGCTGTCGACCGTACCGCTCTGGCGGGAGTCCAAGGCTGGCTCGTGGCTAGCCGCCAAGTTTGGCGTCAAGAAGGGTCAGCAGGCGTCCGAAAGTGTGCGCGGACAGGGTGTCCAGGTCTCTGTCGGCGACGCCGGCGTCATGGCTGGTTCGCTCCACGTTGGCCTCGTCGTGTTCGAATGCAGCCCTCCGTCAGCGTGCGTCCTTTCCTTTTGGCGCCCTCTTCCTGGCAACGCTGCCTCAGACCGCTGACGAAGTGGCCGCGCTTGATGCAGACCGACCGGCGACGAGGACGACGTGCAGCGGCTCGAGAACGTCCTTGCCTCAATCCAGGACGAGAATGTCTACTCGCCCTCGCTGCTCGTCATCGGCTGGACTGCGGAACTGCCGCCGCTGCTTGTAAGCCCGCGCCCGTTTCGTACATCTGCTTGACCTCTTGCTAAACCGCACGCTCTTCTGCTTTTCACTCGGCAGGAACGTGCCCTATCCGGTCCAGACACGCCCGATCACCACCAGCTTGTACTCGACACCGCCGAGGCTGACGACGCATTTGTGGCTGCCGTCGAGGCGTTCATCGACGTCCCGGCCAAGACCGACCGTCCCAAACTGGCTGTCAGCAGTGCGTTCTCATCTCTGGGATCGTGCCTGTCGACCTGAGCGCAGCCACTAACGCGCCGCCGTCCCCCCTCCCTAGCCTATCTCGAGGCGCTGCGGCCGACCTGGATCGCGCTGCTCGATCTGGGCCTAGACATCGCCGACAAGCTTTTCCTTTGTGCGTATTCGTCTTCTGCGACGTCTTGACCTCGACTCCTGATCGAGCGCTGACTTCAGGCATGCGTTGCCTCTCAGCCTCGCCGACCTTGCCCCGTGTCATCGACAAGCTGCTCGAGGCGATCAATGAGCACTCGGCGCGCGTTGTCGCGGTCGCAACGTCGTCGCAGCGCGAGGCGGACGAGCTCTACCTGCCGCACTTCGCCCCTTCGTCGCCCATCACGGATGGCACGTGAGTCTTAGGTCTCTGCCGTGTCGACCCAAGCCATCAGGCGCTGATACAGCATCCCTTCTCAGATCACTCGCCAAGGCATTGCTCGAGTACCTCGACCTGTCACGCTTCATCGACGATTTTACGTTCGGGCCGCTGCGTGCCGACGTCCGCTTCGCCTTCTACAATGGGAACGGTGCGCCTCCCGTAGCCGGTTGTTCCGGCGTTCGTGCGTGTACTTACCCACTCACTCCCTTATCGGCTTCAGCCCCGCCCATGCGCGCTTTCTTCGAGTCGATCTTTGCGTCGACCGCGTCCCGCCTTGCCAGGCTACCGCCTGTGCCAGAGCGCAGCTTTGGCGACGCGCGAGGCATCGACGAAACGGCCGACGGGTTTGCCGAGTGGGTCGCCGACGTTGAGGGCGAGCTCCTCCGGGCGAGCAGCGCCGAGCGCACCGCCCTGCGCTCGATTGTCAACCACGTCAAGTAAGTCTGCCTGCTGCCCGTGCATTCGCATGCTTGACAAGCGACCGATGGCTGACTGAACCGCTTTCCTCGCCGCCTGCTGGCAGCAGTTCCGCATCTACGCCTCCCCGGATCAACGGGGTCGAGGCGCGGTCACCCAAGTCGCCAGTCGGCGGCGCACGAGGCGCGGCCAAGCGCCCGCGCGAGGACTCGGTGGAGGATGATCTGGTCGCCGCTCGCTCGCCCGGCTCGGTCGACGGCGTGGGGGGCGCGCCAACGGGCGACGCGGGCAGCAAGTTCGCCAAGCTGCGGCGCATCATGGCTGCCGCGCGGGGGATCATATGAGCGCTGTCGTTCTAGAGTATCGCGGTCCGCAGCATGAGATTCAGAGCGAGCGCGGAAAGGAGAGGAGTGAAGAAGAGGGGGAAGGGGAGGGAAGACTATGGGAGGAGATGGGGACGGAGAGAGGGTAGTAATTGGAGAGGGAAGAGGAGGTTGAGATAGGGACTGGAAGGAGCGGGGTGAGACTAGGGGAGGAGGAAGACCGGAGGGGGGGGGGGGGGCGTTCCAAGAGGCCGGGGAATGGCCCGAGCTTGTCCGCAACAGATGTGAAATCCGGCGGAAGACTTGCGTTGGCTGGCGACCGACGAGCATCCGAGTAGGGCGGCCTCGGCGGCAACGAGGCTGCCTGCAACAAAAGGCGTGCACAGGGCAGGGACCGACAGAGGCGCGAGGCATAACCGTCGTGAGAAGGCGGCCGTGTCCCTTCGTGCGATGAGACGGGACATTCCTTGAGCGCGAGAGCGAGGGCGAAAGCTGGACCGGAGGGGAAAAGACAGAGTCAGGACCGGGAGATTGCTGTGGGACTGGCGGATGGAGAAGGTCCGCACGCACACTCAAGTCTTGCTGGGTGTGTTCAGGTACAGGCGAGCGGCGCTGGGCCTCTCAACGTCCGATCGACGAGCCCGTGGCCGTGCTGACGTGAACGCCGGATGCAAGCTGGGCGTGCAAGAGCATGTAGTCCTGCGAGTGCTGGCCGCGGACAATCACGCGCTTTTTGGCGTAGGCCGGGGGCGGGACGCAGTCGGTAAAGTCGTCATACGACGGGGGAGAAACCGCGACAGGGGCAGCCGTGGTCAAGCTGGTGAGACCAATGCTGCCTGTCAGACCGGAACACGTTGGAGCGAGACGGGACGTGTGCGAGGGAGCGACGCACGACGAGAAGGGCGGGACAGCGACACCGCCGACGCCGCCAAAGCGGGATGACAGGTCGGCCAGTGCAGCCTCATAGTCCTTCTGGGTCGCTTGCTGCTGCCGGCGCTTGTGTTTGATCTGGTCGGCCAGGGACGAAGCGTTGGACGAAGCCGAGGAGATAGACGACGCTGACGACTTGGTGTTGCGGCTGAAAAGGGATGGCATCGCGGAATGGGTGCTGGATTGGTGCGGGAACGAAATGTTTCGGAAGGGCAGGGCTGTAGGCGAGCGCGGGGGAAGGGGAGGATGTCTGGGGAGAGGGGGAAGAGACGGGCGAGGATTGGCAGGAGCGCCCTTTTGAAGTCTCTGAGCGTAGCGAGCGACGCAGTCGCTTCGGGAGCGAGCTGGATGACTGTGCACCGGCTTGCTCGCAAGCGAGGTTTCGTGCCTGCGCAAGCATTCTGTCGGACCCGGATCCCCAGTCGAAAAGACTTTGTCGGTCAGCCGAAGGCTCGGATTAGCGTCGATGAGCCGGCAGGAGGCAGGGAGGCGCAGAGCTGCAGATTGAAGGCGTCGACCCTGCTGGCGATGATTGCCAGAGGGAGATGGACGAGTCAGGATCGACGGCAGGCTGCCTCAACGACGTCGGGTCCGAAGGCGCCGGGCCGTCAGGACGAAATGCGATCGCGCCCTTCGCTGACTCGAGCGCCGCAAGCCAGATCTCGCTGACGTCGGCTCGTAGCAAGGTCTGCTGGCGGAGCGGCCCGTCCCCTCCGACAGCGCGGGACGGCTGGTGCTGAGCTCTGGCCAGTAGATCAGCTGCGCTTGCTGGTGCAGCCCACGCGACGCTGCGTATAAGGAAAGGGAGAAAAAGGAGAGGTCCTATAGGGTGAGACGCAAAAGGAGTTATCGCCGCGGGGAATCGAACCCCGGCCTAGTGCAAGTTGCCAGATGGCAAGCACCAATGAATACCACTTCACCACAACGATTTGTTGTTGACACCTGGACAACGCAAACTATAGCCTGTTTTCTAGAGTCTTGCCCTCCAGCCAGGCCGCGCAGCACGAAGGATGGCCGGCCGCACGCGCCCGCGCCTCTCCGACCACACCCAACGCACGGCTCCTCCTGTTTCCCTATCCTCTCTGCCATCCCGTCTTCAGTGCCGCACCCGCCACTGTCCTCAGGTCCTAAAAACCATGGGTGAGTCTCGTCTCTCGCCGGTCGGATCGCCTAATAGAGCTGACCATCAACCCTCGGCACCTTGCTCCCTGTTTCCTCTCGTAAACCTCCCATCCTCGCCAGACCCGTCCATCTTCAAGGGCCTGGTCTGTCCAGCCATGCCCTCCCCCGCTCTGACAGGATTCGAGCTGACAGAAGGCGTCTCCCATCTTTCATCCAGAACAATGTCAAGGTACGCCAGGAATTGCATTCTCTCGCAGCTGGGTCGCGAGCTCCAACGAGGCTGACGCTGCTGGGCTCGCTCTCGACCTCCCTACCCTTCGCAGTACGACACGAGGAAGGCGGCCGCGCTTGACTTACAGAGGCTCCTGCGCCAGTGCCTTACGTCGACGCTGCCATCAGACCAGGCCCGCATCACGCAGATCATCGATCAGTCGCGCTCGCTGCTGTCAACCGACAACACGTCGACGACGCGCAACGGCGGGCTTCTCGCGCTCGCCGGCGCCGCCATCGCCCTCGGCGAGGAGATCGTCCCCTACTTTGGCCGTATCATCGAGCCCGTGCTCGAGTGCTTTGCGGACCCGGACAACCGCATCCGCTACTTTGCCGTCGAGTGTGTGGTGCGTCGCGCGCCGTCGCCTTGTCTCCCGAGAGATGAGCGGCAGCTGACAAGTAGCGCTCCCCCCGACCGGACATGCGCGTCCGCACTGGCCTTCAGTACAACATGTGGGTTGTCCAAACAGCGCGAGCTCTTCGGTTCAGAGTTTCGCTCTGACGCTCTTCTTCGGATCACCTGCAGTGGCAAGGTCGCTCGGGAGCCGATGCTGTGGTACTTCAACGAGATCTTCGACGGGCTGAACCGAGTGCGCTGTCGCCGACAGAGGCGCCCTTCGCCCACTCCCCTTTCGTCCGAGCCCGCTGACCAACCCTGTTGCGCAACCAGCTCGCCACCGACAGTGATATTGTCGTGCGTAACGGCGCCGAGCTGCTCGACCGCCTGCTCAAGGACGTGCGTCTCCGCCCATGCCGCTCCCCCGTGCCCTTTTCATGCCACAGCCTGGCCACTGACGTGCTCGCCGTCCCACCGCTGTTTCTCTTGACCAGACCGTTTGTGACTCTGTATCGACCTATCCACCAAGCGCAAGTTCGGCCACCTTCCCACAGCAATCATCTGAAGTCGCCAGCTCGAGCTCGTCGTTCCGCTCCCCGCCCGTCTTCCTCGAGCGCTTCATCCCGCTCCTCGCCGAGCGCATCTACGTCATCTCACCCAAGACGCGCAATCACCTCGTCAGCTGGATCACCGTGCTGGACTCAGTGCCTGAGCTCGAGCTCATCACGTATTTGCCGTCGTTTCTGGACGGGCTCTTGTGCGTCTTCCCTACCTCCTGCTCGCCCCCCCCCCCCTCCCGGTGCAGGCAGTGTGACTCGGCCTGAACCTTCCTTATGCAATCCTTCGCGCCCCTCCACCTGCAGGAAGTATCTCGCCGAGGACAACATCGACGTCCGCGTCGCGACCGAGAACGTGCTCGCTGACTTCCTGCGCGAGATCCGCGACATCGCCAAGGTCCAGAAGCAGCAGACCGAGGAGCGCCGGGCGCGCGTGCTCGCAAACGGCGGCGGCGGCGGCGGCGGCGTCAAGCGGAGCGAGAGCAAGCTGACGATGAGCTCGTCTCTCGGCCGCAGCCTGGAAGACCGCGAGAAGCTCATCGAGGAGCCCGAAGAGGCGACACTTGAGGAGGAGAGAGAAGAGGAGTGGGAGGGCAGGGGCAGTGGCAGCTGGATCCCTGGCCAAGGCGTCGCCGTCCACTACGAGGAGATCGTCGATATTTTGCTCCGGCACGTGGCTTACCCAAGTATGTTGCGGCCGTCAGACCTCGCCTGCCTCTAATAGGCGAGGACACTGAACTGACCCCCATTTTATCCCGCGCGTAGACGAAATCATCCAGGAAACGGTTTTGCACTGGCTGTCCGAGTTCATCGTCTTTGCGCAGGAGGTCATGCTGCCGGCGACGCCGTCGCTCATCCCTGCGATCCTGCCGAACCTCTCCCACCCATTCGCTGCAATCCAGACGGCGGCTGGCGATACCAACCTCAACCTGTACCGCCTCATCAAGTCGCTGCCGTCGCCGACGACCGACAAAGCCAACACATTTCTGCAGTCGCCGAAGTCGCCCTCGGACGCCCCGCCCGCCCTCAACCACCCGACACCAGTCACAGCGCCGACTCCTCTGGCGGCGCCGCGGCGCAACAGCGTCCATGCCGAAGGCGGCGACCTTTCTAAGGAGGTTGGATCGTCCGGCCTCACGTCCTCGACGTCGACCATCAAGCCGCGCGACCTCGTCGCTGGCCCTCCAGCGCAGCCACCGCCCGCCTCAACCGAGGTCGGCCCCTCGCACACGTCCAAGGCTTCGATCTCGACCCTCGGCTCGGTTGCGCCTGCCCCTGTTACACCCAACGCCCTGGCATTTCCGTCCATGCCCTCCATCTCAGGTGGGCTGTCGTCGATGGCCGAGGAGGACCCATTCGACTACCAGTCGACCGTCAACGTGCTCACGCTCCAATTCCTTAGCGAGCATGAGGATACGCGGATCGCTGCACTCGAGTGGCTAATTATGTTGCAGCAGAAGGCGCCAAAAAAGGTTTGTGAACTCGCCTTGGTCGAGGAGAGCAAGATTCGTCCACTGATCTCGTGCTACCCTTGTCTGGCACAGATCCTCGCCATGGACGACGGCACGTTCCCCGTCCTGCTCAAGTGCCTGTCGGACCCGTCGCCTGAGGTCATCAAGTGCGATCTCCAGCTGCTGGCGCAGATCTCGTCCTCGTCCGAGGACTCGTACTTCACGTCCTTCATGGTCAACCTGCTCGAGCTCTTCAGCACGGACCGGCGCCTGCTCGAGACGCGCGGCAGCCTGATCATCCGGCAGCTATGCCTCGACCTCAATGCTGAGCGTATTTACCGGACGTTGGCCGAGATCCTCGAGAGAGAGGAGGACCTCGAGTTTGCGGCCAGCATGGTTCAAAAGTGCGTGCCTGCTGGGCTTCTCTCTGCCTATCGCTCTTCGAAGGCTCACCTCCCATCCTCTCCCCTCTCCCCGACTCGCCATCGCCCCATAGGCTCAACATCATCCTCATCACGAGCGACGAGCTGCAAGACTTTCGCAAGCGCCTCAAGAGCCTGGACTCGAAGGTGCGCCTGCTCTGTCTCCTCCCTCAAGCTTTTCAGCGAAGAACCGAATCTAATCTACCTCCTTTCGGCGTCGAGCAGGACGGACAGATGCTGTTTTCCATTATCTACCGCTCATGGTGCCATTCGCCCGTAGCCGTCTTCGCGCTTTGCCTGCTCGCTCAGGCCTACGAGCACGCGTCCAACCTCCTTCACCTCTTGTGAGTCTAGAGCTCGTGTGTGCCAGGAGTGTTGAGCATCGGCGCGTGCAATGCTGATGCGGTCCGCTCGCACCTTCACTTAGCGCCGACCTCGACATCACCGTCCAGCTCCTCGTCCAGATCGACAAGCTGGTTCAGCTCATCGAGTCGCCGGTCTTCACCTGTGCGTCGGCCGCCTGCCGGTGATTTTGTCGGGTCGTTTTTACTGACATCCCGGGCGTGCTTCTCAATCAGCCCTGCGCCTGCAGCTGCTCGAGCCGGAGCGGTACCCTCACCTGTTCAAGTGTCTGTACGGTGGGTTCCCCACCCCTTCCGCTCCCTTCTCTAAACGGCCCGCTAATCTCCTTTCCCTTACCGATTCAGGCCTGCTGATGCTGCTGCCGCAGAGCACGGCCTTCGTTTCGCTCCGCAATCGGCTGAGTGCCGTCAGCTCGATGGGCTTCCTCCACATCCCCAAACCGTGCGTCGCGCAGTGTCGCAAATCAGCTCGCGCTTCGGTCGTACTGACCAGCCGCGTTGCGCCCATTTCCCTGCAGAAGCTACCCGAGCGCCGGGTCCGCAACGCCGCGGTCGAAGCTGACGTCTGGCGACGAGATCAAGTGGCGTGAGCTGCTGTCGCACTTCCGCGCGGTGCAGAATCGACACGAGAAGGCGCGGCGCAACCAGTCACACGGCCAGGAGGGCACGGCGTCTCAGTACTCGTTTGAGCCGGGAGGAGGCGCGTCGCGCCAGACGAGCGTCGCCTCGATCCCGTCATTGTCGAACGCCGGCCCGTCATCGTCGTTCCGCGCGCGCAAGGTGACAAGGGGCCCGATACCGACAGCGTCATCGTCGTCAGCCAACGGCAGCGGCCACAGCTCGGCCATGCCGTCCCCCGACGTGAACGCGCGCGGCGGCGGGGGCACCGCCATGAGCCCGCTCAACCCGCGCGCGGCGTCGACGCGGAGCTCGGTCAGCAGCAGCTTCGGTGGCGGCGGCCCAGTCGGTCTCGGCGTCTTCACACCGACGGCCAGCTTGGCGGATGCGCTGCCGGTGACGAGCGGCCCGTCGCGCCAGGTGTCAGGGACGACTGTGACGGGCAAGACGCGGAGGCCCTCTGGCGGCGTCGGCGCGTTAGCATCGACGGCCGAGAACGTGAGCAAGAAGCCGTGATGAGATGAGCCCTCCTTCAAACATCTCTCAGGCGGGTGGGCCCACTAGAAAAACGCATGACAATCTCGATGGGTAGGGGAGAAGGTCGAAGGAACCAAGGAATGCACAAAAGGTCGAAGGAACCAAGGAATGCACGAAAGAGAAGGAGGATCTCCCCCCCCCCCCCGCCCCCGGCGGTATGCAGAGAGAAGAGGCAGCCGGACGCCTGCTGTCGGCCACCGCCGCCTCACTTTCCGCCTCCCCCGCCGAATTTGAAGCTCTTGAGGCTGAACTTGAGCTTGGCCTCAGGTCTTGGCGTCGCCGCCTCATCCGCCGGCTTGAGCTTGGCCTCGTCGTCGCTGCCAGCCGGCGGTGGCCCAGCGCCGCTGCCGTTGAGCTTCTTGAGCGAGTCGCTCGATGACTGCCCGACGCCGCCGGAGAATCCGCCCATGCGCTTGTGGCTGCTGCCACCGCCGCCCTTGCCCGACGCTGGCGGATGAGAGCCGACGAGCCGCCCGAACCCGCCGTCCTCATCCTCATCCTCTTCGCGCCGACGCTTCTCACTCATCTGGCGCGCGACGTCCGCAATCGTGTCGGCCGGGTCGAGGTCCATGCTGGCCGCGTCGTCCGCGACGGGCGGCGTCGCAGGCGTCGATGGCCCGTCCTTCATATCGTCGTCCGAATCCGAGTCGTCATAGCCGAGGTCGAGGCCCTTGGCCCCGCCGCTCGTTGCGGTCGACTGCCCTGCAGCCGAGGCCGGCGTGAAGATGATAGAGGTCGATGGCGCCGCCTTGCCGCCGCCGAGGGCCGGGTTGGTTCGCTGACGTTTGCGCTGCGGCGGACCGATGACCTGCGACGAGCTCGCCGTCGACTCGTCGTCCGACCCGCCAAAGTAGTCCTCCTCGGCACGGTCGCTGCGCCGCCTGCAAGGGAGTCGTGGAAGACGAAGAGAGCGTCAGTCAACGGGCTCGCGGTGGGCGCGGAAAGAAAGCTTGAATCGGAGACACACTTGAGCTCGTCCTCAGCCGCCTTGGGCTCGGGCGCAACAATCGGCGGCGGCTCGTGGTTTTGCTCCCAGCGCGTGACGAGGCCCTCAAAGCAGAGCTTGAGGACGGGCCGGCGTGCGAGCCGGCGGACGTCGTCGCCGTGGCTGTCCATGATGCCGTCGAGAATCGACTTGATGTTTTCCTGCGGGAGTGAACAGCGCAGGCGCGAGCGACAATGGATCAGCAATGGCTGATGGTGAGCGACAGAGCGACAGCCAGATGGACACGCACCTTGCGGACGTGCTCGAACAGCTCGAGGCAGGCCGAGCACAGCATGTTGTCGGCCGAGGCTTCCTGCGCGAGTAAGCCGAGGATCGGCGCAAAAACGTCGCCCTTGTTGAGCCAGCGGTGGATGAAGTGCGTGTTGATCTTGAGGCACGCGCGGAAGAAGCGCACGGCGGCTGCGCAAGAAGCAAGAAAGGGTGTTCAGCCTCGGTGGGAGAGGCACAAATGTGACAAAGAGATAGAGAGGAAGGCGCACCATGCCGCAAGCGTTTGTCGCGCGCGCTGAGCAGACAGGCAACCTTGGTGTGGATCGTGCCTGACAAGACGAAGTACTGGCTGCGGTGGCCGTGATTCTCGACAAAGAATGACAGAAGCTCGGTCAACGCGAGCAGCAGCTGCGTCTGGTCGGGCTTGAGCGACAGCGGCCGGCCTGGGGAGCGAGGAGCGGTACTTAGCGTACGTCAGTCGCCCGGAGCTGCGCGAAGTGGGGCAAGAGGGAGGAAACGAGAGACGCACCGCCGAGGGTCTTATAGTCCGGCAGCGCCGCGAGCGGGCACATGAGCGTCGTGATGCAATCGTCGTAGAAGTAGGTCAGGAACTGCTCGGCGACAGGGCCGTCCTTGACAGGGCCACGCGTGATGGCACTCTGCGGTTGCACGAGGAGCGCGAAGGAATCAGTCCGCGGGACTGGCGCGCGCGCGTGTGAGATTAGAGACGAGCAAGGAGCACCCACCGCGCTGTCGCCCTCGCCCGTGTCAAGCAGCTGCTTGAGCGCCTCCGCGAGCTGGGTCCGCAAGCCCGTCATCGGTGACCCGTCCGGCTTCGACCCGACGAGCAGGTCGACAATGCCATTGACGAACGTCGGCCCAGCCCCGGTCGCCGCCGCCGCCTTGTCGCGCAGGATGACGGTCCGGACCGCCGTCGGGTCGTGGTCAAGCACATGCGTCAGTATCTCGATCGCCGCGTTTGAGATCTGGTCCGGGTCGGCCGGCGGGGCTGGCAATGGCGGTGCAGGCGGGGCCGGCGGCTGCGGGTCGGCCGTGGCCGCGGGGGAGTAGGCCCACTTGAGGACGGCGACGAGGCCGTGGTCGATCAACGTCCGGACCAGCTGCAGCCGGCTCGTGAGCGCAATGTTCTTCGACATGAACAGCAGCGAGTGCAGCAGCAGCAGCACGTTGCGCTTCTGGTGGAACTGCTCAGCCGTCTGCGCCGGGTTCGGGGCCGGCTCGTCCTTGTCGGCCGCAGCGAGCGGATCGCTCGGTAGCGAGCTCGGCACGACTTCATCGTCCTCGTCGTCATCGGCCGCCGATCGCTTGAAGCGCGAGGCGAGGCTGTTCCGCTCGACGCCGAGCGAGCTTGACGGCTTGGCCGCCGCCGGCGGGCCGCCAAAGTCGCTAAACAGCGCGCGCAAGAAACCCGTCTCAGCCTGCATGTAGCTGATGATGTCATTCTGGTTGAAGAAGATGATGCTGTTGATGATCGAGAGTGTCGCGTCCTCGAGCGAGCGCGCGAGCACGACGTCCTTGAGGAACTGGAGCCGGTACGTCTGGTGGATCTTGAGTAGGATGTCGGGCGAGGCAATCGGAACGGCTTCGCGGTAGTTGGACGACGAGGCGAGGACCTCGCGGTACGATGCCTTGAGCTTGGGGTAGTCGGGGTCGTCTGAAAGCAAAGGGGGGGGGGGGGACAGAAGTGTCAGCAAGCGCTTGCGCAGCCGCCCGGCAGCGAGCGGGAGGACCGCAACGCACACTCGAGCATGCCCACGACGCCGGCAAACAGTTCCTCCTGCAGGATGAACTCGATCACATGAGGCTCGTTCGTGTAAACTGAAATCGAGGGCAAACCGTGTCGGTCAGCACAACGAGCACGTCGAGAAAGGGCAGAGCAGAGAAAGCGCGACCGACGAAAGGCGCGCATCATCTCGCACAGTGCGTGCAAATCCTCGAGGCTCTCGAGCTCCTCGGCCTCCTCGAATGTCAAGATCATGCTGCTCAGATAGTCCTGTGGCACATGCGCCGAGCGTCACGGAGCGCGAGAGTCAGCCACAGAGCGCAAGCCAGAGAGCAAGAAAGCGGTCGCGGCTTGCAACGGCGACGCACCTCGCGGATGACCGCCTCGACCAGGCGTTCCTTGCCGACGACGGTGCGCGAGTACGTCCGAACCTGGTTGAGGGCCACGCGCATCGCCCCGAGCCTGGGCGCCGGCAGCAAGGGCTTGGACCGGTCGCGCCGCCCTTGTTGGCGGTGAGCGGGGACAGGCGAGTCGTCCGCCCCGAGAGGGCCGGGCGGGGAGGACGAGCCGTTGCCGCCTCCGAGTGGGTAGAGGGCGTCCTCGATTGAGAGGGCATCGTCTGGCCGGGCGGCTTGGGAACAGACGCATAAATTTGCGGAGACCGTCAGCAGAGAGACATGATTTGCATGCGAGCATGCGGTGGTGCGACGCGTGAGGGTGAGTGGGAAAACTCACTTGAATCGAGCATCTTCTGTACGTCGAGGATGAACTCCCAAACGTTGTCGCAATCGTCGGCGTCGGCAAAGCTGAGGGCGATATCGGTCCCGTCTGGCTCGGTCCAAACGACAAGTGTGTCTGGAGAAGCAGGTCGACGCGCGGAGGAGATGACGTTCGAGCGTCAGTCATGTCTCCTGACGCGTCGTCTCCTCCGCGAGCGCGCATAAGACGACCCAGTGAAGGGGGGAAGGAGGGAAGAGAGAACGAGGTGATAGAGGATGTGAGACGCACCCTGCTGCTTCTGGTAGATGTCGCGGGCCTGGATGAAGCTCATCATGAGGCACCTGCCCTTGCGGCCGCCCTCGCCAACGTCGACGGTCCCCCACTCGTGCTCCTCGCGCACAAACCCGCCGGGGGCGTCCTCGCCCTGGCGGTCGTCGGCGGCGGGGTTGTAAACCTCCTCGCCGGTGACGACGAGCATGGCTCGGTCGGCCTGCTCATCGTACAGGCCGTGTACGTGACCCGTCCCCCGGTCAAACCAGGCCTCGGCCCGGAGCTCGTACACCTTGACCTTCTTGAGGTGAGACGGGTCGATCGTCGCCGGCAGCGTCGTCGTCATTGCGGTCGGGTGCAGCGGCGCGGTCGAGTCAAGCAGCGACGATGAAGACGACGAGGATGAGGGCTCGTCGGAGAGCGTCATAGAAGGCAAAAGCGAGCCTCCTCCACCGCTACCAGGCAGGTCGCCGTCGGCCAGCGCAGACGAGACGATGCGGCGCGACTCGGCGCCGAGGTCAAAGTCGAGCTCAGGGTCGGCCAAGATCGACAAGCCCAGGCCGGTTGTCGTCGAGGACGAGGGATCCATCCCTGCCGATGAGCCACCGCTGTTGCCCAGCGAAGGCAGCGCGTCAGAGGAGGATGAAGGAAGGGACGACGCGCCCGTGTTGGCGAGGGCCGAGAAGAAGGACGAAAGGATCGAGGTCGAGCCGGTGCTGCTGCCGCCGCCGGGCGAGAGGGAGAAGGTGCCCGCTGTCGGTCCGGCACCGCTGCTGCTACTGGTGCTGCTCGATGCGGAGGACACGTCGTCACCCGCCGCAGTTGGAGCAGGCGCGCGCTTGAGTAGGTTGTGCAAGCGCGACGTCAGAGGCTGCTGCGAGCCGTTGGAGGAGGACGAGCTGCCGGCCGTGTTGGGTGCCGACGACGACGGGCGCCCTGGGCTCGCGCCGAGGCGGAGGACGGACGGGTCGAGCGTCGTCGGCAGCTGGTTGGCCGGGCTGGACGACAGGGTGCTGGATGGCTTCTGGGTCGAGGGTGAGCGTCGGGAGCCGGCGGCGACGGGACCCCTGGGCCTGAGCCGGGGACTGCTGGTGGTGGTGGTGCTTGTGCGGGCGGTGGTGGAGGCGGCGGAAGCGGCGGGTGATGAAGGGGATGGCTGGTGATCGGACAGGAGGGGCATACACACGGGACAAGGGTGGATGGGATGTGGGTGTATGCGTGCGTGTGGAGCCTAGAGGGTCAAGGGGATGGGCCGTCTGGCTGAGACGGTGCGAGAGAGGTCGACCAAAGGGAAGGCGGGCGGGTCGCGCGAGAGGAGACAGCGGTGCGATCGAGCCGTCACTCTGGCGCCAGGTCGAGGCTCGTGCAGGCAGCAGACGCGCCCAGAGAGAGGGAGAGATGGCTTCATTCAGCCCACCAGCTCTGCCTTGCCTTCCCTCCATCGTCCAGCAGATCAGACCTGTACGAGGCAGATCGCTCCATCCCAACAACAACCTTCGCAAATCAAGACTCTTCAAACCTCGCCCGGCCACTTTCTGCACAGGCGCCCTCACGCCTGTCTGCCTAGGACGCACGACCATGGTCGTCGCCGAGGCCGCGCACGAGGCCGACATCAGCGACCTCTCGTTCGGCGGCCTGAACCTGCGTGACGACCATCGGTCCCCTAGCCGACCGTCGGCACCCGTCCGCATCCCGTCGTCCCCTTCGAGCTCGGCCCTGTCGTCGCTTCCGCTGCCAACCGTGCCCCTCGCCGCCTCGGGCAGCAGCAGCACCAACGGCCCGCCGCCGCTCCACCTCTTGCGGTCCCAGCAGCGGGCCCTCTCGCGCTCCAACTCGACCCCGCGACGGTCGCGCCGCGCACCCTCCCACGACCTGTCGACCCCACCCGCCGACCTTCAGCAGTCGCACGTGGCGCTCAATCGGTGGGTGAGCTCGTTTCTCGTCGTCAACTTCGACCTCGACGTCGGGCCCGTCATTGAGCGCGCGCACCCGCCGAGGCGGTGGGGGATCGGCGTCGGCGAGTCGGTCGCCTTCTCGAGCTTCCCCGACACGAGCCTGTTTGCAGAGGGCCGCGTCGGCTGGAGCTTCAAGCTCAACGACGATGACGGCACCGCGGCGGCCGGAGGCAAGGGTAAGGCTCGCGCCGAGGGGTCGGGTGAGGGCCGCGTCCGCGCCGGCGAGGGCGGCGGCAAGGAGGACGGCCGCCTGTGGGGCTTCGTCCTGTTCGTCCAGAAGCGCGACGGCACAATCAAGCGTGGCTACTTTCAGGTGCGCTGGCCGTCTTCTCTGCTGCCTGCCGGGCACCGTGCGACAACTCTGTTCGCGTGCAGCGACCCCTGATGCTGAGGCGTCCAAATCACTGCTCCCAACCGCCGCTGCGCGCAACGTGCACTCACACCAGAAATCGCTCGTCATTCTGACGCCGCTCGCATACCCGTCACTCTTCTCGACGCTCGTCGCGCACCTCGCCCCGCTCTACTTTGCTCACGGCCCGCCGGTGCTCGAGCAGGCGTGCCGCGAGGTTTCCGCTTGGTGCGTCCAGTCCCAGTGCTCTTGCTCTGCTTTGTCTGGGCGCCCTTATCCCCCACAGCGCCACATGTCCTGACCCCTCCCCCCTTCTTGCAACTTCAATTCAGGCCCAACCCTACGCCAGGCGCGACGCTCGAGCTGCCGTTCTTTGGCGAGACGTTCGCCGTCCAGCTCCCCGAGCGCCATCAGGCTTCACAACTCCTGCGGCCTCCTTCGACGAGCGCGAGCGCGGGCATGGCGAACCTTCCGCGGCTGCTTGGACCGTTGTCGGCCTCGGCCCCGCCGTCGAGCGCTGTCAGCCCAGGGCACTCGCCGCCGACCGACCAGGGCCAATTCGCCCCCCCGCCGTCATCGAAGCCGACGCAAGCGCAGCTGAATGGCAGCGGCTTGTCCCACGGTCCTGAGGGGGGACTGCGGACGGGCGTGTCGTCGTCCCTCGGCCCGCCCGCAGCGAGCGCGGACATGGCGCGGTCAGTTTCGGCCTCGTACGGCGCTGAGGCAGCCACTGCGGCTCTCCACGGCCGGCACCCCGCCGCTGCCCTCCCCTCCCCGCGCAATGTGCGTCTCTCAGCCTGTCCTCTTTCTCTCCACCATCCTACTTCAAGCTGACCGTTTACCATCGTTCTTCCCGTCTGGCGCTGCAGATCCTCGCCTCCCTCCCGCTCTCGCCGCCGATCCCGCTGTTCGCCGCCGCCCTCCTCCCGAGCCTCTGGGTCCTGTGGGAGTGCCTGATCCTCGCCGAGCCCTTGCTTGTGATCGCGCCCGACCCGCGCACCTGCTCCGAGCTCATCTGGTGGCTACGCGACTTCCTCCGCCCTCTTCCGCCGAGCGGCGACCTCCGGCCCTACTTCCACATCCACGACGCCTCGTTCTCGCTCCTCGTCCACGCCCACCAGCCGCCGCCGGGGACAGTCGTCGGCGTCACCAACCCCTTCTTCCGCAAGACGTGCGCCCACTGGCCAAACGTCCTCACCGTGGGCGACCGGCTCGAGACGAGCTTGCCGGGGCTCTCCAAGCGCGCGGCCATTAACGTGGACGGCAAAGGCGAGGCCAAGGAAGGCTTTCGGACGAGGAGGAAGCGCATGGTCGACAAGGACAAGGTGCTGCTCAAGCGTTGGGAGCACGCAGTCGGGACCGAGCGGGCAACGTGTGCGACCCCCTATCTCTCGAACCCCCGCAGCCTGTGCTATCCGCTGCCTGCGCCCGTAAAACTGACCTGATCACTTCGCCTTGCGCCTTGCAGCCCGCGAGCTCAACGATGAGCTCCGCTTCCACTTCTCCCACCTGACGGAAAAGTTTCTCGTGCCGCTCAACCGCTATTTCGGCTCGCTGATCCCGACAGATCTGTGCGTACGCTGTTCACTCCTGAGTCCGGCTCTCGTTCCTGCTCCAGGCGCTGAACCCCGTCTCCAACTTGCTTCTCCGCGCCCCGTGTTCTACCCACTACCCGCCTCGCAGCACGCCCGACGGTCAGAACCGGTTGCCGCCGCTGAAGCCTTTCCTCGCCACCGCCTTCCTCGCCTCTCTCAAGTCGCATGGTCACGCCCTATCGTTCCGGTCCAACCTGCTTTCGGGCGGTCAGTCCGAGGCCGCCCAGGGGCTCGCGTTCTACGAGGCATTCCTCAAGTCGACCTACTTTGGCGTGTGGCTCGCCGGCAGGTGTGAGGAGGCCGAGGACGAGTGCCGGCGGCGCGCATGCAGGGACGGCTGGACCGGGTAGAACAGACGCGAGCCTTGCCGCCTCGCCTCCCCTATCAAGGGACCAAAAGACAAAACACTGTACAAGACGTCTGCTGCATGTAATACTTGACCCCTGTTCAGCTTTTCTATGTGCCGCCGTCGGCAGCGAATTCCGAGGGGACTGTCTAGACCTTGACCTGTCGAACGACCTGCGGTACGAGCTGGCCGGGCACGATCGGGCAGATGGGGTGGCCGGTGACGGTAAAGCAAGCCCGCATGATGTCTGCATGTCCAGTGAGCGACACGACTGCGGAAGGGCGCCAGACATAGTGGCAAAATCAGCGAGAGCTGGGCGGCGACTGCGCGAGCGAGAGAGAAGGACGGCACTGGGGCAGACGCACAAGTGTCGTCGCGCGACCAGATCTTGTCGAGCACGCTCGTGATCCGTGCCCAGGTGCTCTCGTCGCTCTCGTGCTGGTCGGGCCGCCAAAGCTCGTCCTCCTCGGGCATGTCCTCGGGCCACTCGAGGCCGGGGAACTGGGCCTGCGCGACCGACTTGGGGCGGCGCTGCCGAGGCAACAGAGGGCAAGAATGAGGTGAGGACAAGGGCGACAAGTCAAAGCGACAAAAGCGGCGACAGGACGGACCTTATCACAGATGTGGTACCAGGCCTTTTCTCGGATGTTCTGCAGCAGATGCGCCAGAGAGACTAGTCAAAGTCTGCGGCAACGATGCGACGCCGAAAGGTTCAAGGAAGGGCGCACCTCAACCACCTCAACGCCAACGCCGTGCCCGTCGGCGCTCTTGCCGAGGACTTCGCTCCAGATGCCGCCCCACGAGATAATACTGTGAAGCACGGGCGAGGACCATTCTGGTCAGCGTGCGGCAGCTGGATAGACTCAAGGTATAGAATCAGAATAGCGGACAGACCAGGTCTGGCACGTGCGCTGCAGGGGGCTGACGATCCAGCGAGTCGGGAGCGGCACGCCCTGCTTAGCCGCGACGAGCCAGGCCTCACGCAGCGCCTTGGCCTGCCCCTCGCCCGTCTCGGTGAGTCGAGCGTCAGGACCCCAGGTGATGTTGCCGTCGGTTGTCTCATGCGACCACTTGTCCTCCCAGGTGCCCTGAAGGCAAGACCAGATCCACGTTCGGCCGTTTGGGTCAGCAATTTGTTCGCATAGCAGCACGAGGGTCACCAAGACGCACCTGCTCCTTGTAGTAGACCTCGGCGACGTTGTGGAAGCCCTGTGTATACATGCCGCAAGTGGTGAGCGAGAGGGTCGCTTGACAGCGCGGCGAACATATGGATCGATTGCCTCACCTGACCATGGCGTCCGAACCAGAGCAGCTTGTAGCTCGTGCCGTCAGCCTCGCCCTCCTTGTTGAGTTCTGTCCAGCCAGGCGCCCGATCACAGAAAGTGAGAGGGTCAGCAAAATCATTACACGCTCTGGCTGCAGCTGACCAGCAGACACGCAGCCATGAAGACTTACGGGCGATCTTTGCCTTGAGCTTCTCCCACCTCTCGGGCGAGGAGTGGTCGAGCAAGCCGAACGATAGGTCCAGCGCCTCCTCGGCGGTCAGGAGCGGCTCGAGAACGTCCCAGTGGAAGAAGCCAGGTACGTGCTCGTACTTGACGGGCATGGTGTGTGAGATAACTGAGAAGTAGAGAGCGGGTCGAAGGAAGGGGGCGAAGAGGTCGTGGTCGCGAGGCAAGACGAGGATGGCGATCTGCGCGCCAAGTGACGCCAGGCGGCCAGGGCGGGGAGATGCGACGATGGTGCCGGTTCACCTAAACCGGCGTCAACCGCTGAGACTGGCCGGTTCGACGTCGTTTGCATCCGCTGCTGGTCAGGGAGTCGGCATCAGTCACGGCCCTCCGCGTCAAGGAGAGGCGGAGAAGGCTCAAGACTCAGCTGGCCGACGTCCTTAAAGGGAAGCTTGGCCAGGGGTAGCTGGGCGAGGGCTGCAGCGAGCGTC
The DNA here is from genome assembly GCA_014825535.1 of Cystofilobasidium bisporidii. Classification (NCBI taxonomy): domain Eukaryota; kingdom Fungi; phylum Basidiomycota; class Tremellomycetes; order Cystofilobasidiales; family Cystofilobasidiaceae; genus Cystofilobasidium; species Cystofilobasidium bisporidii. Next base: position 62,696 of record MVAK01000086.1, on the reverse strand, counting down.
AAGGGACAGGCATCAAAGGGAAGCACGGGGCTGAAACGAGGGCGAGAAGGGAAAAAGGGGCCGTTTGCGCCCCTAAGCTGGAGACGCTCGCCTCGCAGCTCTCCGCACCCTCCGCGGCCTTCAGCTCATCCTCCCACTCGAGCAGTCCTCCTGCCGACGCGCGGATGAAGGCTGACCGACCGACTGACACCAAGCGAGCTCGCAATGCGTACAAGAGAGACAGATGTCTGCAAAGGTGAGGCGTCCTTCTTCCCATCACTTCGCCTGCCAACCAACGCACACCTTCGCATCAGCCTTGACGCCCTCTCTACTGCTGCAACCAACCCCCTTCCCACCCACCAACCTCACCCGTCGCAAACAGTGAGCTCAGCTTCCGATACACCCACTACCGAACGATCAAACTTACTGACCCTCCTCCTCCTCTCCCCTTGGCGCTTCGCAGCCCATGTTCGCCAACGCCGTCGCCTCGTCGTCCACGTCATCCTTCCGGACGCACGCACCGGCCTCCATCGTGCCCTCGCCGCAATCCCTCGGTCCGCGCGGTCGACCGACCCTCGCGTCACAAGGATCGACTTCGTCTGGCCTGTCATCCTTCGGCGCCAGCCTCTTTTCTCGCAAGCCGTCGTCGTCGTCACCCGCGTTGGCTCCTTTGTCGTCGTCGTCGTCGCCAACTCCTCGTCCGAGCGCGGCCAAGTCGTCCAAGCGCGAGCTTCAAGCGCGCGCGCGAAAGCAAGAATGGCGGCAGGCCGGCATCTGCGGCGCCGAACAGCTCGAGCAATGGGCCGACGGCTACTTTGAGGACGCCTATCGATGCGCTGGACTTTGATCATCGCACTGACGACCCATTCCCAAGGGCGTGCTCGAGGGAATCAGCGAGCGTCAGCAGATCGGGATGAGCTCTGAGCGTTGCTCCCACGACCGTAGCGAAGCTCTGCGTGGCCGTTGCGAGGCGTGATTGCAGGTCCAGAAACAAGTCGATCCAGACCGGAATCTACATTAACGGGATGGGGCACGGCTTCCCTCCGCAGTGGCCGATGCCAACGAAGACCTTAGCCCACCCTTTTTTTCACGTCGTCAATGCCCATCCTGCCGCCACGCAGCAGGCTATCACCAAAAGCACTCTACTCGGGCCTCGAGGAAGGGCCGCCGGCGGACTGGAAGCCCTCGCCAATCTGCTTGGCCTCGGTGACGACCTGCTCGACGTTGGCGAGGCTAGCGGAGTAGACGCGAGATTGAGTCAACTCTCCGACGACAGACCGATGACGGGCTCAGGGGGGAGGGGGGGACTGGGACTCACTTGTCATCCCAGGCAGCAAGACGAGCCTGGAGAGTCTCCCACTCGGCGCTGCCAAACGAGCGGATGTACGCGCGCTGGACGCGCACGCTGCGCGTGGGCTGCGACAGCTTGGCGGCGACGAGCTTGAGGCGGATAGCTGCAAGACACCAAATGAAGAGACAGGTCAATGCCTGGCTATCGGAGCTGAGGAGTCGAGAGTCGAGTCGGACGTCGGAGGACGCGCGAGCGACTGACCGTCGATGACCCAGACCTCGACGTCCTTCTCCTCCACCTCGAGCGCCGCCGCAATCTCGGCATAGCTGACGGCGTCCTGCTCCTGCTTGGCACACAGGCCGACGAGCGTCAGCAGGCGCATCTTCTTCTCGAGCGCCTGCAGGTCGAGGCCCTCAGCGGCCGAGCCGTTGGCGGCGGCCCACGAGCGGAAGTCGGCGAGCGAGCCCGTCTGGAAGACCTTGACGAGCTCGAGCAGCGCGGAAGCGTCCGCTGGCGGCGACGCAAGCGCGGGCGAAGCGAGAAGGGCATCGAACGAGAGGATCTGGGGCAGGCGGAGGGCGAGCGTGAGGGTCGAGATGACCGATGACGAGGACGCAGCGGTTGGGAGTGAAAGGTGGAGCAGGCGGTACGGGTACGAGGCTTGCCTGGAAACCCGACAAGAATTGGAAACCCGCGGTCAGCCATGTCGCACAGGCACACAAAGGACAGCACAGAACGCATACTGACTCGTCCGTCTCGGCAACGCGGGCCGCAACCTTCTCAGCGAACTCGGCCTTCTGCTCGTCCGACACACCCTCCCACTCGCCGAGCCACGTCTTGACGAGGCTAGGCGACAGCGCGACCGCGCTGAGGTCACCGTTCTTCGCTGCGATGTCGACAAGAGCCGAAATTGTCGGCAGGCGAAGAGAGGAGGAAGCAGGGAGGAGGTTGTGCAGATTCGACAGGCTGCGAAGGAAAGGCACGGACAAGGGGGAAGCATGAGTGGGCCGCACATTCAGGGCCAAGCGCGCTGTCGTCAGAGCGCCGATCGAACTCACACCTGGTACTGGGCACGCTGTCGCTCAGGCGAGGCGGCGACGGCAAGGAGGAGCTGGGGGTAAAGGGAGGCGAACTCTGGCGAGGAGAGCGGGTGGGCCGACAGGATGACGGCGAGTAGGAGGTTGAAGAAGCCCTCGGTCTCTGCGGAGGGAAGCATGAGGGCAAGCGAGCCAAAGTCAGTCGGCTGTGCTAGCTCCGAGAGCACTGCCCATACGACAGCTCTACATGATTCTGCCCGGCAGCAGTCGGGCGAGACAAAGCAGCGAGCTCGCCATGAGCCGCAAGCAAGCTCGAACGCACCCTTCTCGGTGCCGGCGCCGAGGTCCTTGACCTCACCGACGATGCGGTTGACGACGTCATTTTTGTCACCATCAAGCGCAAAGGACGAGACAAAAGCGTCCTGCTCGTCCTCGGCCTTTTCGCGAGCGATGTAGCGAAGGAGCTCGTCGGCCTGGCGAGCCAACGGAGAAGAGCATGGCGCAAGGGAAGGAAGGCGGCGAGGCGCAAGGTCAGCCGTCGGGCAGCAGCAGCGGCGGCGGACAAGGAGCGGCAAGCAGCAGCACACACCTGCTCCTTGAAGTCTCCGTCGGCGCAGATGGTGACGCTCATGACTGGAAGCGAAGAGGAAAGAAAGAGAAGGGTGAGGGGAGTGGGTGACGGGGGCCTTGGGATGAGCTGCGTCTGGAGCTCAGCCTCTCGCCGGGCCTTCGCGCGCCCGCCCCTTGTTCGACTTTCTGCGCCTGGGGGACCCTTAGACAAGTTGAACCTGAATCGTCAGCCATTCTTGTATAGCTCACCCCGCCAGGTAGCGCCAGGGGACGCGCGAACGCGATGCACCTAGCCCACCCATCCGTCACCTCGCCTTCAGACTCCCTAGCCCCCCTTCCTCTGTCCCCCTTGAAGCAGTCATGTCGGCAGCAGCATCCTCCAAGGCTCCGGCCAAGGCGCAGGCGCCACGGCAGCTCACGTGAGTCCAGCGCTCGTCTGTGCCCCTCGGGCGCCCGGCGCGCAGGAGCCCGGACCTCCAGCTAACACGTCCGTCCATGATGCCACCTTGCGACGCCGGCCTTTCAGTGACCAGGAGATCAATATCACGTACCAGCGCATGAAGGTACGTACTCTCCTCGAGCAGACTCTGCTCGGCTTGGCACACTAACTCATGCTGACCTGTTACGGACCCGCCGTCGCACAGAACGAGCTCCAGGGCATCGCGACCAAGATCGGCGAGCTTGAATCGGAGTCGGACGAGCATGCGTAGGTCTCTGCCTACGCGACGCAGCTTGAATTCGGTCCAAAGCGCCTCGCGCTGACTGTCTGCCCTCTGCCTTCGTGTGTCTATCAGGTTGGTGTTGACGACGCTGCTCGAGACGCTAGAGAAGGAGCCGTCGCGCAAGTGCTTCCGCCTCGTCGGCGGCGTGCTCGTCGAGCGCACGGTCAAGGACGTCGTCCCCGCCCTGCAGACCAACAATGACGGCGTGCGTCTCTTCCTCTGACTTGGTCCCTACAGCCGGATCCGCGCTTGGGCTTGCATGAGGCACGTACTGACCCCGCCTGCGCTCGTGCCGACCTCTTTCTCGTCGTAACAGATCAAGCAAGTCTTGCAGACGCTCATCCAGCAATACCAGTCGAGAGAAGCCGAGTTCGAGGCATTCGGACGGGAGCACGGCATCTCAACTTCGAGAGTGCAGCGATCATGATCCGTGCATGCAGAAGACCGGCAGCGGGCGCACAGTGGCAGACCGGATGCGTGCTCTCTGAAGACCGAGAAAGAGCGTCTCAAGTCGTGTCTCGCCACAGTCTTTCGCTCGAGTGTCTTGCGAGCGCCCATTCGAGCGAGGGTAGGGAGAAGAGCTCGACGGCGAGGTTCGAGCGCAGCTGCTCCTGCCGACGGCGGTCGGACGCGGTCGGGTTCGCTGGGGTTGGGGCTGGGTCGGGGCGGTCGAAGATTTCAGCCGACTCGCGCGCAGGTCGACCGTCCTCCGCCGGGAAGCAGCAGCACCAGCCTCCCAGCCCTCACACCCCGCCAGCTACCTCCCTCGCCTCTTCCTCTTCCATTTCCCCCCTGAAGCCTCTTAGGATGGGCAAGGGATCCCAGCTGTCTCAGCTCAAGGCGTCGCTCGCCTCGTCGGGCCTGTCGCGGACGTCGCAGAACCAGCCGAACCGCAAGCGGACGTCGTCCGACTCGCACCCAGCCGGCGGCGCCAAGCGCAAGCGGGGAAAGGACGAGGAGAAGGCGCTCGAGAAGATTCGCAAGGAGATGAACCCGTTCGAGGAGCGAGTGATGCGTGTGCGTCCTGTTCCTGCTTGTGTCGCTTGATTTGCTCTGGGCTCGAGGCAAGAGCCAGCTGACACTCGCCCCTCCCCCTAACTGCCGACAGCTCAAGCACGACGTCGGAGGCAAGGCGCCTAAGGGCAGCAGCGGCCGGCCGGGTCTTGCCGCTCAGAAGGGTTTGAAGAACCGACAGGCACTGCTGCTTCCGGCCCTGCTTGACAAGGGCCACACGGCGTCGTTCGTCGATTCGCGGTTTGGCGAGAACAACGCCAACCTGACGCCCGAAGAGAAGATGCTCGAGCGCTTCACCGAGGAGAAGGAGCGCGAGCAGCGCGATGGAGGACGCAAGCGCGGGCGCGACCTTTTCAATCTCGGCGACGGTGACGATGAGGAAGAGTTGACGCACGGCGGCCGCCTGCTCGACGACTTTGAGGAGGGCGGCTGGGGCGGCGGTGGCGGCGCTGGGTTCGACGACGACGACGACGTGGACAGCGGTACGTCGACGACCAATGCCCGCGTTGAGGCCACCTGTAGTACTGGGCGCTGCTGACAGGGGTTGACCTCTCCTCCCTTGGCTTGGTGCAGGCCGGATCGACGCCAACACTGTCGACCGAGCGCACTTTGGGGGCTTCGACGACGACAAGCAGGACCCTGACCAGCCCGAGCGCAAGAAGACCAAGAACGAGGTCATGGCCGAGATCATCGCCAAGTCGAAGGACCACAAGTACGAGCGGCAGCTGGCCAAGGAGAAGGACGAGGCGACGCGGCAGGCGATCGACGACGAGTTCGGCTCGCTCCGGGACCTGCTCATGGGCATCGATCCGACGCAGGATGAGCAGGACCAGGCCAACGCCGACGCTGGCGGCTCGCGCTCCAACCTCATCCCGCTCGGCACGCGCGTGACAGGCTTCACCGCGCCCAAGGCCGAGGCAACCGCGGGCGAGAAGGAGGACTACGATGCCTTTGTCCGGTCGCTTGCGTACGACCGCCGGGCCAAGCCGACCGACCGCACCAAGACGGAGGAGGAGCTCGCGCTCGAGGAGAAGGATGAGCTCGAGCGGCTGGAAAAGGCGCGTCTTGCCCGCATGCGCGGAGAGGAGCCCGAGGTCGACACCAAGAAGAGTCGCCGCAAGCGCGGGGCAGACGACCTCGAGGACGACTTCATCGGCTCCGGCGACGAGGCCGACGAGTTTGGCCTCGGCGCTGGTCTCGGAGGCGCATCGGCACCCGGTGCCAACGGCGAGGAGATGGTCGTTCTCGACGGAGGCAGCGATAGCGGGGGTGAGGAGGACGAGAGCGGCGACGAGGACGACGAGGAGGGCAGCGGTGAGGAGGACGAGGAGGACGACAGCGAGGAGGACGATATGGAGGATCTTGAGGACGGAGAGGGTGAGGCCATTGCTGCTGACGAGTCGGAGGACGACGCAGCGCCGACGCCGCCACCCGCCACGAAGAAGTCCGCCAAGTCTACCACCACCAAGGCCGCCGCGCCGGTCGCTTCGTCCTCGTCGCGCCCGGACCTCCCCTTCACCTTCCCTATGCCGTCGACCCACGCCGCTTTCCTCCAGCTGCTCGATACGCACCAGATCACGACCGCTGCCGACACTGCGCTCGTCATCAAGCGCATCCGAGCGCTGTACCACCCGAAGCTCGGCGAGGGCAACAAGGAGCGCCTACAAGTGTTCCTCACGGTCCTGCTTGACCACATGCTCGACGTCCTGTCGCCACCGACGCCGGCGTTCGACGTCCTGCAGGAGATGCTGCCGCATCTGACGGCGCTCACGACGTCATTCCCGCTCCTGGCCGCCCAGCACACAATCTCCAAGATCGTCCTGATTCAGAAGAACCTCACGCGCGGGCTCTCTCGCGGGCCGCTCGACCCCGAGGCCAAGACGTGGCCCGGCCCGCAGGAGCTCGGCCTGCTCCGCGTCATCGGCGCCACCTGGAGTACGAGTGACTTCAATCACCCCGTAGGTCGGCCGGCGATGCTCTACATCGGTCAGTGCCTGAGCCAGGCCCGTGTGCGCGGCGCGCAGGACATCGCCAGCGGCCTCTTCCTTTGCACGCTTGTCCTCCAGGTGCGCTCGGTTTCTTTCCTTCGCTTACGCCTGATAGTGAAGTAGACAGCGCGCTGACCGCATCCATTTCCTTCCTCGCCCTTGCTGACCGCAGTACGAGAGCCTCTCGAAGCGCTACATGCCGGAGGTCATGAACTTCCTCGCGCTCGCGATTCTCCTCCTCGCACCCCACACTTTCTCGCCCCCGAACTACCCGGGCTCGTTCCCGCTCACAGACCTCGACGCACCGCGTTACGCCTCGCTCCGGCTCAAGTCCAAGTCGACGCTCGCGCCATCGACGCCAGACTTGGTCACGCTGTTGTCGGCAGAGACGGCCGACGCCGAGGTCGACGAGCAGGCCAAGACGGACTTGCTTGCGACCGCGCTGCAGCTCGTCAGCAAGTTCGCCGTTCTCTGGGGCAGCCTCGACGCGTTCGCCGAGGTCTTTGGACCCGTTGTCCAGCTGCTTGAGGGCATGTCAGCCAAGAAGCTGAGCCCAGCTCTCAAGGTACGGCGGTTTGCCTGGATCTCCGCGTCCTGCACAGACAGCTCACTTGAATCACCTTACCTCCTCCCTATCCCGTCACTTGACCCCTTGCAGAAGCTCCACGCGTCGACGCTCTCGACCCTGTCAAACCAGCTCCGGCTGTTCCTCATGTCGCGCCGCCCGCTGCTGCTGCAGCAGCACAAGCCGATCCCGATCCCGTCCTACATCCCCAAGTTCGAGGGCTCGCACTACACGCCAGGCAAGCACTACGACCCGGACGTCGAGCGCAACAACCTTGCCAAGCTGCGCAAGGAGCTCAAGGACGAGAAGAAGGGCGCCATCCGCGAGCTGCGCAAGGACGCGCGCTTCCTCTCGGCCGAGCGCAACCGGATGCGCGACGAGAAGGACCAGGCTTGTGCGTTCAGCCCCGGCTTGCTTCGCTCGGGCGCTCGTTCTCGAGCGGAACGGTGGCTGACATTCCAATCCTCATCTCTCGCAACTCAGACGAGGCGCGCATGCGGTCGGCTCACGGCGCCATCACGGTCGAGCGCGGCGAGGAGAAGGCGATGGAGCGCGAGAAGGCACGCGACAAGCGTCGGGCGGGCAAGTAGAGCATTATCCGAGCTGGCCTTTGACGAGATGCTCATAGCCGCTCGATTTCCACGTCTACTGCCTCTGCCAAGGCGATACAAGGGTCGTAAGATCATGCGGTGCGACGGGTTGCGAGAGAGTGTCCAAGGTCGTTACGTTGCCGGTCGGAGGGCGCGGAGTCTGGCGTTGAAAGCATCGGGACAGGAGGGCGTCAGAGTTTGCTCGTTGATTAGACGCAAAAGGAACACAAGAAGAGCGGTCCACGCACCGTTCTGCGAGCTTGTCGTCCTCCTCAGGCTTCTCAGCCACCTTGCCCTGGTCGACCATGTCGCCGAGCCCGCTCGCCTTGAGCCCGCCAAGCTCCTGCTGTATCTCGAGCCCGGCCTCGTCCGCGACCTGGCTCATGAGCGTGTCGACCTCGTCCTGCGGCGTCGTCGTCGCCGTCGTCGACGACATGGTGCTTTCGAGGTACGACGTCTGGACATCAAGGTCGGTGAACTGGTTCTCGAATTTGTCCATCACGAGCGATATCTGGATGTGCGGGGGTTGGCAGAAGCAGAGCTAGTGAGAGACCGGTGGCGGGAGCGAACGCCCGACACGCAAGGCGAGACACGCACGCGCTCGAGGTTCATCGTCTCCATCGCCTTGTCCATTCCCTTGACGACACTCGTCATGCTCCCCGTCACCTGAAACGACGTGGCAAAGGAGCGAGGATCAGGGTCAGCCATGCAGGCCTCTTTCGACGACGCCGCGAGATGATGGCTGACGCCGGAGGCGAGGGCGACCGACCTGGCGCATCGTCACAGCCGTCTCGACCCGGCTTGCGACAGCGTCGATGCGCGAGGCGAGCCGCAACAGATTAAGCGACTCGTTCTTCTTGCGAATGGCGTTGGCCGCGTAGATCCTGGCGCCGTCCGTGTTGCCCTGGGCGAGCGCCTGCGAGGGGGATTGAGGGAGGTCGTGAGCTCGTTCGTCGCCCGAGCTGAGGCATCTTGGGCCCGAGCTGCTGCTGCTCCTGACGCAAGACGCACCTTCTTGAGCTTGGTCTTCTCTTGACCCTCGTCCTTAGTCGCCTTCTTGGACTGCCGCTGGAGCGACTTTGCCGTGAACTGAAGCGAGCACGGCAAGGAGTCAGCCCCTGCGCCTGTCGTGTCGGGCGCAGGCCGACAGCCAGATGGACAGCCGCCGGGACCGGCGCACGAAACGCACCTTGAGCTGGAACAGGGATTCTGCGGGCACCGCGAGGCGAAAAGGTCAGGTCAGGCACAAGCAGCGGATTGAGCTCAGAGCTTGAGCACGCACTCTCGAGGGCCGACATGGTCGAGGGAGGCAAGGCGGGGTGGATGTTGCGGATCAGGGCATCGTCTGCCAGCTCGCTCGCTCCTCCGTGCGCCGAGCGGCAGCTGCAGCTGCTGCCGTCGAAGTTCTCAGTCCCACCTTCCCTTCGCCACGACCACACCCTCCTGCCTACCCCTCTCTCAGCCGATCCTCTCATTTCCCCCGTCAGACACGTCAGTCCAGCATGGTCGCGAGGATTGGTAACGAGCGTTACAACGAGCGGTCCGTCCCTTTGCCTCTCCGCGCCCGTCCTTCACCTCCGCTGCATTGGCCTGCACATGCAGCACCCTGGCTGACTTCTGTCGCACTGGACTCTGATCTCTTCTGCTTCCCAGGGCAGCGGCAAAGACCTACTTCACGAATGGCTACGTGAGTCGGACATCTTCAGCTGGTGCTGCCGCCGCTCTCGATCGGGTTGAGCTGACGACCTGCTGTCCCTCACTGCCTCACTCGACAGTCCATGTCGCCGGCAATGCGACGGGCTCGCGGCCAGTACTTCTGGCCCAACGTCCGCGGCATGATGGCAGCGGCCGCGTTCAGCATGGGTGTTTATTGGTACTCGATCGCTGCGGTCTCGCAGGACGACTTCGTGCGTCTCGCCCGACCTCCTTGCTGCTCGCGCTACGGGCTGGCTCGCCCCCACGCGCGTCGCCACCTGCTGCCGGGCTGACACCCTCGCTTTCGACCTGAATTTCCAGTCGGATTTGACGGCACTCATTCCGAGCGCAGAGGAGCGGGCGTCGATTGCGTCGATCGAGGACATCAACGCTGCACGGGCAGCGCGCATGAAAGGCTCGCCGGTCGCCTCTTCGTCGCCAAAAATGCCGGCCACGCTCGCTGCCGAGCCCTTGGTACCGGCCGCGACAGGCGGTGCGTTCGGACTCGCGCCAAAGACGATGTACTATTGGCCGAGTGGAGGCCTCGTACAGGGCGCGCCGAGTTTGGCGGCGGCAGGAGGCATGGTTGGCGCGCCGGCGGTCGACTGGAGCGCCGGCAGGCGGGTGTGAGCTGCCGGTTTTGGGCGGCAGAAGTTCATGTGCTCTCGATTGACATTCGGCGCACGCAAGACGGGAGCTCAAAGGATGGTGCGATTGCAGCGAGCGGGAGATCATATCCGGCACACGGCTTGTCCTCCGAAGAACAGGACGATCGCGAGCTTTGCGGCCAGACCTTGTCTGTCGACCGAAAGCCTTGCGTGCAGAACCCAGGCGTACGGGCGAAGGAAAGACCATGAAGCATCCATCGGTCCGGATCGTATCGCGGCGCCGTCCTCTAGTCCTCCATCTCGTCCTCCCTGCGCCCGGGAAGCAGCGCGGCAAAGAGGCTGGTCAGCAAGCGACTTCTCTGTGCGAGCGCGCCGTCAAATGGCGCGCACGGCCAACGCTTGAGAGTCAGACTGAAGAGAAGGACGCACAGGCTTTGCTTGGCCTTGGTGTCAGCCTCCTCAGCGAGGTCCGCCGGGACGAGCGCGTGCCGCCCCTTAGACTCTGCGCAGATCCACGTGAGCTCGAGCTCAAACTCCTTGTCCTTCTCGTCAGCGTGGCACTTGTGGATACTGGTAAAAGGGGAGAGAAAGAAGCTGTCAGCAACTGAAGGCCTCGGACTGCCAAGACAAAGCTTGTGAACGGGGGGAAGGCTCCAAAGAGAGACGCACATTCGGGCAGCGTGCATGACGGCGTCGCGCGTCTCCAGCGTGTCAAAGTTGAGCTTCTCGAGCTGCGAGCGCCGGCAAGAGGACAGGCATCTTGTCAGTCTACGATCCTTGAGACATCGGAATGCAGTCGGCGAGGCAGGTGGGGAGCGCACCTCGGTCTTGGCCAGCAACTTGCCCTTGCCAACCGCCGTCGCGCGGTGGCCGTAGCTGAGCCCACTCGGCTCGATCATGTACAATTGCGGCCCGTTCCGGTCCACCGATCCAAAGATGGACGAGACACCAAATGGCCGAACTGACGAGTAGAGCGTGTACGCCTGCAGGTACATTGAAACGCGCGAGACGAGGTCCTGCGGAGTGGCGAAGCCGGATTGGGGGGGTAGGGGAGTCAGCCGCAGCGCAAGCACAGCAGACGTTGCTTAGGCGGTCCGCACCTTGAGCGTCGTCGGCGCGTTGTAGATGTCGCGGTAGTTCTGGGCCTCCTCTCTTGCCCGTGTTGCAATGTGCTTCGAGTCGGAAAGCAGGCCGGCGGACGCCTATGAGAAGAGAGAGAGGGGGGGACGGCCGCAGCGATGCGGGGGCTCGTGTCAGTCGACCGCAGGCCAGAGCAGTTTCGCCCGGCAACGTGGAGGACGCACCATGCCGACGTGCGGGTCAATCGTCTGTATCCGTCGGTTCGTGCCCTTCAGCAACAGCTTCGAGTGCACGAGCTTCTCGACGGCAAGGACGACGCCGTCCTTGGTGCGGATGCCGATGGCGGTCCTGGCATGGGCAACGGGCGCGAAGGTCAATGTCGGCTCGACTCGCACCGCTCGGACGAAAGCAGGTAGGACGACGCACCCTCCCGAGTCAACACACTTGCCAGCGTACTCGACCTGCGACAGGGCAGTGGATGGGGCCCGTCAGTAGATGATCCCTCGGCTGAAGATTGAGCTCGAGGCGGGCAGCTCGGACGGCTGAGCAACGAGATGGCACGCGCGCGGAGCGCAGGACGAGCGACGGACCTGAAAGATGCGACCATCGGGTGAGTAGGTCGAAGCGCTGAGGTCGTAGCCCGTTCCAATCGAGGTCATGGCTGGGTGCTAGTCTGTGGGTCTGGAGGTGGGACGAAGGGAGGGCAGATGAGGGCAGAGTGGTTGCTGGGCCGACGTGGAGCAGGGCGAGCCGCCTCCCGCTTAGGCAAAAGCGGCGGCGGGCAGCGGCGGGCGCACGGACCAGGCCAGGCAGCATCGCCAGGCAGCAGCAGCGGCGACGGCGACCTCCTGCCCCCGACCTTCGTCACCAGACTTTGCTCCTCCTTCTTCCGCAATCACTCGTCGTGCTGTCTCTCGTCCTCTCGAGAACTGCTTGAGCAACATGGGCCTTGGTCTGGGGTGCGTTCAGCTCGTGTCGCCCCGACGGAGGATTCGCGAGGGCTGACTGTCGCTCGCTCGGCTCGCGTCGGCTGCAGCGACCTCCTGTGGGCATCGCTCCTGTTCATCAACGCCATCGCTGTCCTCAATGAGGAGCGCTTCCTTGCCCGCAGTGCGTTCCAAATCGGCGCATCGCTCTGATGTGCACGCCGTCATGATGCTGACGCTTATGATTCGATTCTGCGCGCCGCTCGATCAAGTCGGATGGTCAACCTCGAGCACGCCGGCAGCAAGCCAGTATGACGCCTACTCGGGCCAGGACGCCATGTCGGCCGGCGCGGCGGGGCCGAGCGTCAAGACGAAGGTCGTCAACCTGATAGGCGCCGTACGGACGCTCATGCGCAGTGAGTCCTCGTCTTTCCTGCTGCAAGTCGAGGCAGGCGGTCTCGGAGGGAGAGGGCGCTGCGGGGCTGACCTTCACCACCTGTCCCTCGCTCGACTGCTCTGCAGTACCGCTCATCGCGATCAACCTCGCTATCATCATCTACGAGCTCGTCTTGGGCTAGCTGCGACGCTGTGTCGTGTCAGGGGACGGGAAGGGGGGGGGGTCGCACTCCAGGCGGGCTGGCGACGAGATGCGTTGCGGTGCGTCGTCTCCTCGCTCGTCGACGATGCCTGCCGCCGTTCCGGTTCTGACCTCTCGAGCTCCTCTCCGTCACCAGGCCGCCGGTGCTCTCAATCATGAATCTCAAAGTCTCAGGCCTGTGTGCGCTTGCCCTTGCGCTGATGTGAGGTCGTTCAAGGTCGACGCTGACCTGCGAGCGCGGGACTTAGACGGAGGACGGTGCTGACGAGCTTGGCCACGCATGGTAGAGTTGGATGACGGAAGGGAGAGGCAGGGGTCGTGAGGGTCGTCGAGAAGATGATGTGCGGTAAGTTCGGAATTTACAAGGTGCGACAAGGCCGAGGAAAATATTAATAGTTAAGAGGGGTACGTGGGTGAGTAAGGGGAGGGTCATGATTGAGGCAAAGGTTCCGGCCAAAGAGGCCTGTAAATCAAAGTCCAAGGATAGGGAGCAGACGAGAAGGGGCTGGGCAGGGATACGAGGGGCAGCTGGGGAGAGGAGGCTCACTGCCGGCGGCGGACGTTGGTATTGAGCCGGCTCGGCACCGGGCTGAACGAGCGCAGGATGCCGCCCCTCCGCGGCCCGACGCCGTTCTTGGCGAGCGCGTCCTCTGCGGTCGTCGCGCCTGCATCGTGCGACGACGGTGTGAAGCCTATGGCGGGCACGCGCCACGGGATGTTGAGTGGCTGGGGTCGGACAGGCGGCGAGACATCGACCGTCGACTCGGACGAGAGTGAGTTGCACAGCGATGGCGCGGGTGATGCCAGCGACGACGATGTTGATGAGGACGACCGGAAGAACGGAGGGAGCGGTGGCAGGTTGGCTGTGTCGACCAGGAGCGGCTCAAGGTGGCTCGACGCGATCAATGCGGCGTCGGGATCGGGCAGGACAACGGCGGCCGACGGCTTCCGTCTCAGCGAGAGGGTCGACACCCTCTGCCGGATCGTCTGCAGCCAGGTAGACGGCTGCGCCTGCTCAGCGTCAGCCTCAACGTTGTCGATGTCGTCGTCCGACGCAAATTGGTAGACCGGCCCGCCTTGGCAGGGGGAGATGGCGAAGATGGCCTGCGAATCGAGCAGGGTCGGCAGCGGCCGAGGGACGGGCGATTTGAGCGGCGACGAAAGGTCGGTCTGGTGGCCGAAAGCGGGAGAGGGCGGAAGGCGGCCTGGAGATGGTGGCGGTGTTCGCAGAAGGTGGATCGACTGGCGGCGCTCGAGCGACGGCAAGCTTGTCGTCGAGTGGTCGCGGCAGCGCGACAGCTGGGTCGACGATGAGGACGGCGAACCGCCCGGGGACGACGGCGTCGACTGAGTGTACGACTGGTGGTAGAGGAAGCAGTCTGGGTGGCGGAGCGAGACGGACGACGAAGGTGTCGCGAGCGTCGACAGCGACGTAGACGAAGAGGACGTCGGCGAGCACATGGAAGGCTCGTACGACCCCTTGCGGCGATGAGCGAGCTTCTTGCCCTTAAGTCGCAGCGGCGGTGCGAGCATCTCGCCCTCGTCGGCCGTTCGGGCATCGTCGACGCCGTCGTCGATCCGAAGCGAGTACAGTCGCTGCTGGCTCGGCGTTCTTCCGCGAGCGAGGTCCTTACGCCGCTTGCGCTGCGCCTCAGCCAGCCGCTGGGCCTCTTCGGCCTGCCGCGTCTTCTCGGCCGCGCCACCACTCCAGCGGTCGAAGCTCTGGCCGCCATCGGGCAGGCCAGAGAGCGCTACGTCGACGTGGCCCGACAGCTCGAGCCGCTTGCGACTCTTCCAGATGAGACTCGAGACGTGCGCCTCTTGCGCCGTCACCCCTACAGGAGCCCCCGGCAGCGCGCCGTGGATCCCAATGAGGGAGCCGAGCCGGATGCACTCGGTGAAGAGGGACGTCGAGTGCGCGCAGGCGGCCGTGTGCGCCGAAGAGGACGATGCAAAAAGCGCTTGCAGGTAGGCGATGTTGATCCGGGTTCGCACGAGTTGAGGGTCGGCACTTGCGGTGCTGGTGGGCAGCGTTCCGTCGATGCGACCGATGAGGTGCTCGGAGAGGCGCCAAACGGACCACGAGTCGCGCCCGTCGGTGTCGACGAGCTCAGCGCCGACGCTGCGGACGAGGTCGTCCGGCAGCAGCTGGTCCCGCGCGACGGCTGGCGCTCGCACGCCGCCCTTGACAAAGATGCCGACAAGAGACTGAAGCAGGTCCTCGAGGCACGCTTGGTCTGGAGCGTCACGCTCTCGCTCTGCGCAGAGGACCGACAGGCCGAGCAGGAGGGCGACGGCTGCCTTGGTCTGGTTCTGGCGGCTGATGGCCGGCCCGCGCGGGGCGTGCGGGGCGCCACCGCTGCTGCTGCTGCCAGCTGACGGCGACGACGGGTTCGTGTCCGGCGTTGGCGATGGCCGCAAGAGATTGTCGGCCAGGCGCAAAGCCTTGTGTGGACGACCGGAAGGTCGGGTTACGAGGTTGAATAGGAGGACAGATGCCTGCGCGAGGTCGGATGCAATGACGTTCTGGGGGCGCAGGAGGGTGAGGGAGCGACGGCAGGACGAATGTCAGCACCGCCTTGATGGTCCGCACAAGCTCAGAGGACGTCCGATACGCACCTCGAGGCCGTCCTCCTGAGGTTGGATCGTCCGTGTACTGAATGACGACGACGACGGGCTATCAGCAGCTAGCGAGCGTTCAAACAGTTGCGGCAGCAGCGACCAAGCGTTGAACCGCGAACCCATAAGCGGCGGCGGCTGGACTGAGTGGGCGAGGAGATCCGAAGGTCAGACGGCTGAGCGAGCGAGCACGAGGCATGGCAGGACAAGAAGCGAGCGCACGACGTTCAGGCGGCGAAGGTTGGGCTCACGCTCGAGCGGGTTGCGGGAGGACGGGGAGGGGGGGGTGGTCGTGCGACCACGTCTCTTGTTGCGTCCGATAAAGGACCCAGGAGCGGCGACCGCTCGTCCGTCAGGAACAGACCGAAGGAAGGCAAATAGGATAAGGGCGAGTGGACTGTCTAGCGAGTGGACCGTTGCGGCTGCGGGCTCGAGATCTTGGAGAGGCACAAGGGGCAGCTGCAGGGATGAAGGTAGGCAACGGTCGGGAGGGCGGGAGAAGACTCTGGCCGGGCGCAAGGTGAAAGGCTGCGCCTGCGGGGCGCCCCCTTGCCGCGGCTCAAACTCGCATCCGCAAGTTGTCACTAGATTCCGACGCCCGTCCGCCAGTGACGCGTCTGTGAGGTGCACGAGCCGGTCCGGCTGCGGCCTATATCTGGCTGCCAGCCAGCACCAGCCCTGTGGCTGTAATTGTCGGCCATCCCGAAGGCAAGACTACCTGCCCGCCATCACCCATCTCTGACCCTTCATGCTGTCCCACGACGCCCGCTCGCCCATCAGCCAGACGGCCCTGCCGAGCCAGGCCCCCGACGCTGCCGCACAGCTGCGCGCCTGCCAGAGGCCGGCGGTCGACGCCGACACGATCGCTCACGCTGACGCCAACCAAGGCCAGCTCGCCCGCGCGCTGGCGGACGTGGTCGAGCCCAAGCAGGGAGATCGCGACCCTGGTGTGTCCCTTTCTGTAGACCGGTCACTCGCGATGCACTGGCCGGGTCAGAGGACTGACGCCTCGAGCTGAGCCGGCCTCTCTCCACCCTGGGCCTCCATCCCTTGCACGGGCCGCCGCCGTAGCAAACGACAGCGAGATCGACGCTCACTCATTCCACAGCCCACAAGCTGGAGGCAAGCACCCCTGGCTGAGAAAGTTCTTCAGTGAGGAGACGATGGAGAAGGTGAGCTGTTG
This sequence comes from Cystofilobasidium bisporidii, assembly GCA_014825535.1. NCBI lineage: Eukaryota > Fungi > Basidiomycota > Tremellomycetes > Cystofilobasidiales > Cystofilobasidiaceae > Cystofilobasidium > Cystofilobasidium bisporidii. The sequence goes on along the minus strand of MVAK01000086.1, from coordinate 46,231 downwards.
TCGAGCCACCTGCCGATGGACCACATGCCCAGGCTGACCGACATCCCCTCTGCCCTGACACGTGCAGCTCTTCGTCCGCGAGCAGCTCGGCCAATTCGTCATCGTCCGCGCAACGGGAGAGCAGATCTTTGAGGACATGCCGCTGTACGTGCGAATTGGCATGCACCTCCTGTTCGTGTCGGGTGCCAGGCTGCTGTCGCACGAGAGCGTCGACCAGCTGCTCGTCGACCTCAGCATCAAGCAAGGTAAGGTGTACGACACCGAGGGGCCCGACGTGCTCGAGCACATCCAGGGCTTCGTCGATCAGTTCCAGCTGCCGCTAGACGAGCTGGTCGAGCCTGACCTGACCAAGTACAAGGTGGGCACTGGCTTGCAGCATCTCTTGTGCGGCAGCACGATACCGCTCTCGCTGACATGCTCCGTCGGTCACATCCTCACGGCGCTGCCCTCCCAGACGTTCAACGAGTTCTTCTCGCGCAGGATCCGCTCCGACGCTCGTCCACCGCATGCGCCACACGACACGACCATCATCACTTCCAAGGCCGACTGTCGTCTTACCGTGTTTGACTCGGTCGACGCAGCCAAGAGCGTCTGGTCAGTCTGTCGCTGCGCCTCTTGCCGCTCTCTATTGCCCTGCTTCCTGCGCTGATCGCTTCTCTCGACGATGACTCGCTCGGTGACAGGATCAAAGGCAAGAAGTTCACGATACCGAACCTCCTCGGCAGCGAGGACAAGGCCCGGATCGTCGGCCCCAACCCGTCGGTCGCCGTGTTCCGGCTCGCGCCTCAGGACTACCACCGCTTCCACGCCGGGGTGACGGGCACGCTCGGCCCCATCACGAACCTCGGTCGGTCGCTGTACACTGTCAACCCGCAGGCGGTCAACGAAGACCTGAATGTGTTCACGTCCAACTCGCGCGCCGTCCGGGCCGTCACGCTCGCGCCTTCCTCCGAGGGCGCCGAGCCTCTCACTTGCTTCGTCGTCGCCATCGGCGCGATGCTCGTCGGCTCGATCCTCTGGGAGGACGAGCGGGACGGGGTGCTGGCGACCAAGGGCGAGCCTCAGGGCGCGTTTGCCTACGGCGGGTCTACCGTCATCCTCGTCACACCGACCGGCTCAACCCGGTGGGACGCTGATCTAGTCGAGTCGAGTAAGCAGGGCGTCGAGATGCTCGTCAAGGTAGGCGAGCGCATCGGCCACTTTGTGTGAGCCGCCCGACGGAGCGTGATCGGTCTGGAGTCGGTCGAACTGTTGTACCTCATGGCCATGTCTGTCTTTCGTGACACGGACAAGCGACACTTGCAAAAAGGAAGAAGGGGTTCTGGGAGCGGCAAGGGCGACGGTCATGCATCGTCCAGGAGCCAGCTCTCCACGAGGCCCTGGCCCTTGGAACCAAAGCCCCCGACAACGACACGAAGCTTGCCATCGGCGTCGCTCTGCGCCGACACAGCCAGCGCGTTACACTTTGCAATGTGGGTCGTGTGCCAGCTCGTGACCCGCTGGAGGATAATGCCTCCGACGGACGCTCGAAGCTGGCCAAGGAGCAGCGCGCCAGTGTGCGAGAGCGTGAGCACGCGCGGAAAGTCGTCGGAGGTCGGCCCAACATCAGCAGCGGCCTTGCGAGGAAGAAGAGCCCTGAGAAAAAGAGGAGAGGTGGGCAAGGCCGCGCGGTCAGGGTCGAGCGTACTGGTGGCGAGAAATGGGAGAGACCCAGAGACGAGGCACTCACACGCCCACCACAAAGTTGCCCGCCCCCTCGCCTTCGACCTCGAATCGCTTCAGACGGTCGAGCTGTCGCCATGCGCCGCCAGCCTTCTTCTTTTTGCCCTTGCCCTTCTTAGGGTCGATGTCTGGCACAGAGAGCCACACTGCGCCGTCCGCCGTGCCGATGGCGACGACCGACTCAGCCGCCCAGAAGGCGGTTGTGTGGAGCGAGATTGGAAAGGTCGGCGCCATGGACGTGGCCGTGCCGAGAGGGGGCTCTGCAGGTAAGCGTGTCAGTAAGGGACGGCGAGGCTGAGGGTATGTCCGCGAGGCGTCATCACTTGCGACTCACTGATCGCTAGGGTGTCGATAGTCGAGCCTGTCGACGTCGACCAGGTGCGCGCAAAGGTGTCGTATCCGGTGCTGAAGACTGCGCCGCATAATTAAAGAGACGCATCAGCGAGATTATAAGACTGGCGAAAGAAACGAATTGAGGGAGGAGCGCTCACGCGTCGACGGGTGATTCGGCAGGAAAGACAGGGAGCCAGCGATCTGGAGAGGCGCGAATTTCAGTCAGCGTTCAGCCTCAGCAGCAAGTTCGAAGACGCTGAGGACGGATCGCGCACATTGGCGTGTTTGCCCTTCATCCAGGTTTTGATACCGGTCTCGAGATCCACTGGCGACGCATGAGATTTTTAGGGCTGGGTCAGACAGGACTACATCATGCGCTAATGGCGAGCATGACGCGGCACTCACCTACACCCAGCCGGCCATCATCACCACACCAGGCAAGCTGACTGCCATCAGGACTGAGCGATAGGTCATTGATTTCGACTTTGCCCAGCGCAATGGTGCGGATGACCGCGGCCTGGAAAGTCCGCAGAAAGGGGGAGGGCGACAGCCTGAGTTGATGCGCCTGCGCAGCGAAGCGGCGGAGGCGGACAGTCAGTCAAGGGCTACCTTTTCCAGGTAGGCGAGCGGACGGGAAATATGAAGTCGTACGTCGGTTCCGCAGGCGATCCAGACAGAGCCCCAGCGCTCCTGATCTCCCCCGCCGTCCTCGCTGAGCGAGGAGAGGTCAACGACCATGGCAGCAACCTCCTCCGGCAGGCCGACGACAGCGCCGACGGGGCGACCGCTTTGCAGGTCAAAGGTCCGGAGCGAGCGATCATCTGAGCATGTGACGGCAAGCGAGGGCAGTCGAACGAGGTAAGCATCGAGCTCGATTGATTGCTCAAAGCGAGTCTCGGAAAGGAACCGACCTGAGGCGGCGAGGACGAGGTCGCGGGCTGGGTGCAGAACCAGGGCTGAGACGGCCTTGGGCAGCGCCTTAACGGCGGGAAGCGGGCTGATGACCGACATACGAGCTTCGAGAGCGAGCTCGGCGAGACGACGCGCGACTGGCAGAGAGACTGCTGACGGAGGGGGGGGGGGTGTCCGTCGAGGTACGGGGACGGGGAGAGGCAGCTCGTCCATTTCTCGTCTCGTCCGTGCCTGCTTTGCGGTCTGTCTGCCGACGACGACTCGTACTTCCTCTCGCCCCCGGCCCTACCTCCAAGCACAAGCCGAGCCGTTGCATGCTCCCGGCTCCATCGTAGCCCCGCCGGCCCTGCTACGACCGCCGCTCATCCCAAAGTCCCCCGCGCAATGAAGGCTGCCGTTCAGCTCCGGCGAGCTGCAACGAGGTCGCTCGTGCGCCCGCCGGCGGCGCTGCCGCAGGTATGTCGTTCCTTGCCCACCTCTCTCTCTCCTGCTGGCGCGAACCTGGAGCTCACCAGCTGCGCTCTGGTCCCCAGTCGTTAAGGCGCCTGCATCTGTCGCCCGCTAGAGAGGACGATGTCGACGGGGCAGAGCAGATCCATCACAACGTGAGCTCGTCTTCTTGGGCTTCCTCGCCCGACCGCTCCCGCGCCTATGCGCAGACACCCGCCATCGCTTGCAGGTCGCAGCTGACGCAGCTTCTGCTCTCTGCTCTGTTCCCGACGCATCGTCAGGACTTCATTCTGTCGATCCTGAACGCCTCGCCGTCGCTGCGCGAGACCAAGTCGTATCTGGCGACGTTTGGCTCGTCTCCTGCCCAAGCAACCGCGCCGACGGCCGCGAGCGCGCCTGCGGACAGCCCCAATGCCCTCGTTTCGACGCTGCTGTCGCCAGCGCAGACGCGCCACACGGCGCTCGTCAAGGTCCAAGGTCCTTTCACCGATCGGCAGCTCGAGTCCATCTGCCGTGGCCTTGTCTACTTGCAGAAGCTCGGCCTCGTCCCCGTCATCGTCGTCGACCGGGACGACTGGCACGCGGGGCCGGCGGGCGGCGGACTTCAGTCGAACCGCGAGGAGCGAGATGAAGCGCTGCGGGAGATGGAACGCATTGTGGGCACCCTGGCAAGGCTTGGTGCTCAGGCCCGGCCAATTCTGCAGATCCCGGTCCAGATTGGCGCCGACGGGAGGCCGCTCGTCGAGAGTAACGACCTCGTCGGCGTCACGAGTGCGGTCCTCGCCGGCGAGATCCCCGTCCTACCGCCGCTCGTGCTCGAGACGGGCGCCGGCCTCAACATCAAGCGCGGCGACGCCGGAGACGTCATCCGCGGCCTAGTCGAGGGCATGATCAACGCCGCTCAGCGCAATAACTCCCCTGCGGCTTCAGACGAGGGCGACGCCGCCGTCGCCGCTGGACCGCCTCTGCTCGCGCCCCTCGACCTGACGCCGTACCGTTTGATGATCATCAACCGCGAGGGAGGCATCCCGTCGTACGCACGCGCAGGTCTGCCTCACCTCACGATCAATCTCACGTCCGAGGCGTCGTTCATCAAGTCGACATTTGCGCCCGACTGGGCCGAGACTCACCCGTCGGCGCTGGCCAACCTCAAGCTCGCCGAGGATTGCCTGAAACTCATGCCGGAGTCGTCGACGGCTGTCGTTGTATCCCACCGCAGTCCGACGGCGCTCATCGGCAACCTGATCACCAATAAGCCGGCCCACTCGCCGTCGCTGCCGCACGCTCTGCTTGACAGCCAGGGCAAGCTCACAGCCCACACGCCGACGCTCATCCGCCGCGGCCTGCCGATTCAGATCATCCGCAACCCCCGCGCGCTCGACCGCGAGAAGTTGACGACGCTGCTCGAGGCGAGCTTTCGGCGCAAGCTCGACCAGGCCGCCTTCTACGACCGCATGGAGAGACACCTCGACTTTGTTATCGTCGCCGGCGACTACGCCGGCGCTGCGGTCATCACGCGCGAGTGGGCGCCGTCTGAGGAGTCGTCGTCGACCTCATCTGGCGCGGCCAAGCCGCCGGCACCTGTCTGCTACCTTGACAAGTTTGCCGTCCTGCCGTCCCACCAGGGTGCGACCGGCACGGTCGACTTTCTCTGGTCGACGCTGCGGGACGAGACTTTCGGCGCCGGTCTGCCGTCGGCCCTCAATACGACGCCGGGCTCGCTCGCCGGCACGCTCGAAGGTCGCGACCTCGTCTGGCGCTCGCGCGCCGACAACCCGGTCAACAAGTGGTACTTTGAGCGGTCGAACGGCTTCCTTCGGACCGGCGGCGAGGCTGGCAAGTGGAAGATGTTCTGGTGTGACCGCGAGGACCTCGCCGAGGGCTTCGCGCACGGCGAGGACAACGGTGGGGGGATGGGCGGTGCCGGCAGGGACGATGAGGTCACCCGCCTCGAGCGCTGGGCCGAAATCGTCGAGCCGATTCCGAGTGCGTGGTCGGACTAGTCGACGGCAATTGATCCTTAGATGAGCTTATGTTGTGCTATCTTCTCCTCGTCAGAAGCCGTGCATAGCGCTCTCCCCGATCTGCTGACGCTCGCTGATTCCCTTGAGGACGCCTTTTGCAATGGGTCGTCAGTGCGATGATCAAAGTCCAGCGCATCGATAGGCGTCCTCAAAGTAGCCGTCGGCCCATTGCTCGAGCTGTTCGGCGCCGCAGATGCCGGCCTGCCGCCATTCTTGCTTTCGCGCGCGCGCTTGAAGCTCGCGCTTGGACGGCTTGGCCGCGCTCGGACGAGGAGTTGGCGACGACGACGACGACGACAAAGGAGCCAACGCGGGTGACGACGACGACGGCTTGCGAGAAAAGAGGCTGGCGCCGAAGGATGACAGGCCAGACGAAGTCGATCCTTGTGACGCGAGGGTCGGTCGACCGCGCGGACCGAGGGAGTGCGGCGAGGGCATGATGGAGGCCGGTGCGTGCGTCCGGAAGGATGACGTGGACGACGAGGCCACGGCGTTGGCGAACATGGGCTGCGAAGCGCCAAGGGGAGAGGAGGAGGAGGGTCAGTAAGTTTGATCGTTCGGTAGTGGGTGTATCGGAAGCTGAGCTCACTGTTTGCGACGGGTGAGGTTGGTGGGTGGGAAGGGGGTTGGTTGCAGCAGTAGAGAGGGCGTCAAGGCTGATGCGAAGGTGTGCGTTGGTTGGCAGGCGAAGTGATGAGAAGAAGGACGCCTCACCTTTGCAGACATCTGTCTCTCTTGTACGCATTGCGAGCTCGCTTGGTGTCAGTCGGTCGGTCAGCCTTCATCCGCGCGTCGGCAGGAGGACTGCTCGAGTGGGAGGATGAGCTGAAGGCCGCGGAGGGTGCGGAGAGCTGCGAGGCGAGCGTCTCCAGCTTAGGGGCGCAAACGGCCCCTTTTTCCCTTCTCGCCCTAGTTTCAGCCCCGTGCTTCCCTTTGATGCCTGTCCCTTGACGCTCGCTGCAGCCCTCGCCCAGCTACCCCTGGCCAAGCTTCTCTTTGAGAAGTGGGATAGCTCCTCCATCGTCTGCGGCCTCCTCGTCGAAGAACATCTCTCGCCGCCAGGGGCGTCCCGCGCTAATCAACAGTGGTGCGCGCAGACGCGACGCTCGTCCGGTCCGCAACGCCGTCGCCCCCGCCCTAAGTCCGGTCGAGCGCGTCAAGCTTCCCTCACCGTCAGGGTCGCCAATGGTCAGGCTGGTGCCGCACCGACCATCACAACATCTGGTCATACAGCATTCAGCCTCTTCGACGATGCCCTTCAAGTACGAACACGTGCCCGGTTTCTTCCACTCGGACGCCGTCTCCCCTGCCTTGTCGTCGGACGAGGCCCTCAAGCAGTCGTTTGGTCTCGTTGACACCACACCGGGCCGATGGGAATCATTCAAGACAAAGCTTTCACGTAAGTCGGCTTGTCATTTCGGCTGCTTTCACCTGGCGTGTGCTGGCTGACCTATATAGCTCGTTCTGATTTTGCCGACAGAACTCAACGCTGAGGGTGAGGCCGACGGGGCCAGCTACAAGGTCCTCTGGTTTGCTCGGCATGGCGAGAGCTGGCTCAATGTTGCTTCGACCAAGTTCATCGCCGAGGTGCGCCCGTGATGTCGTACCCCCTCGCCCATGAGCAGTCGTTGCGCGGGCCACATCGCTCACACCCATCTTGACAACTAACTCGCTTCGTATCCAGGGCACCTGGCACTCCAAATGGATCGACGAGCTTACGGACGGGACGTTGACGTGGGGACCAGACACGGCGCTCACGGACTTCGGCGCGTCGCAGGCCAAGGCTGCTGGACGGGCGTGGGCCGTCGCTGCCCAGGACGGCGTACCGCTGCCGACGCGATGGATCACCAGCCCGTTGCAGAAGGCATGTCAGACATGGTCCGTCGCCTTAATCATAAAGACTGGACGTTCGCTCGAGAACCGCACTGACGATCTAAGTTCTCGTGACAGCGTTCTGACCTGGGGTGACGAGATTTGGAGGGGACTTTTGCACAAGGGCGCCAACGGCGAGGGCGTCAACGTTCAGGTCGTGGAGGTGCGCGATCACTCGCCGGGTCCCCGCCAAGATGATCCGCTCGCTGACCCTCGTCAATGGCTCGCTTTTGGATGCAGGACGTGCGCGAGAAGGCCTGGGCTCATATCTGTGACGAGGCGCGTTTCACTGTTCCCTTTTGGCGCGCTTTCGCAAGCTGAGCCGCATGTCGACGGCATTGCTTTCTCCTCCCCAGCGCCGCCCCAAGTCGTTCGCGCAAGCCCAGTTCCCCGGACTTCAGTGGCCGGCCGACATGCCGGAGCAGGACAAGCTCTTCAATCCCGACGAGAATGAGTCCGACAGGAGCGTTGAAGCGCGCGTCGTCAGCTTCCTCGACGACGTCTGGTCACGCGACGACACGTGTGCGTTCCGCTTCGCTTCAGACGTCTGGCCTGGGCGTCAAGCGTGCCCGTCTGACCATTTTCATGCTCTCGCGGTCCTCAGCCGTCAGCCTGACCGGCCACAAAGACCTGATCAACGCTTTTTGGACGGGTTCGTCCGTTCCTGCAAAGTGTCACCCCTCGCTAGGGTGCGTCTGCGACTGACAAGCGCTCTCCCGTGCCAGTCATCGGCCACCCGCTCTGCTCGCTCGATCTCGGTCAGGTCGTGCCGCAAGTCGTCCGGCGAGTCGAGGTCTAGAATGGCAAACACCCCACACAGAGAAGGGTGACATGTGATGCAGCTTCAAAGAAGCGTGCGTGCGTTACAAGCGACAGAGATATAGCGAGAACCCTCTGCAAAGAAAAAAAAAACCCTACACCGCCCTCCCTCTCCTCCCTCCTCTCCCCCTTCCGCGATTCTCACGCGCTGACCGCCGTGCCGGTGCTGCCGACGCTGGTGCTACGCTCGCGGTCGCTGTCGGTGGTGTCGCGGTTCGTGCCGTCGCTGCTGCGATTGTCGGCGGCCGCCGACCTGCTCTGCTTGAGCTCGTCCTGTATGCGACCGAGCCCTAGCTGGGCGTTCATCTGGAGTTCCCCGACCCGGCTGCGGAGCTTCTCCATCTCGGTGTCGATCTCGCTCTGGCGGCGCGGGGGCGAGCTCGACCGCGACTGCTGCATGGGCGACGGGTCGGGGTTCGGATCGGCGAGCGGCGACGACCCACCGGCGGGAAGGCCGGCGATCTTGCGCGGCTCGGACGGGGTAGCCGACGACCTGGGGCCGACACCGGTGTGCAGGTGGAGCTGATGCGCCATGCCGGCCGCAGCCTGGCCAAAGCTCTGCGCGCCGGGGTACTGCTGCTGCAGGTTCTGGACGATGCGCTGCCTTGGCGCGTCGACGGCCTGACGGCTGGGCCCTGGCGACGAGCCAACCGGATACGTCGCCGGCGGCATGGGCTCCATGAACGACGGCGATGAGCTGAGCTCCGCCGGCTTCTGCGTCGGCGTCGAGTCGCTCTGCGGGATGATCTCACACTGCAGGCAGGAATCGACGGTCGACAAGGGGTCAGCTACTCGGGTCAACTTGCAGGCAAGCGGGGGCGTCCAACGAGCGACTGACCGAGCTGTAAGCGAAGAAGCAGTTGGAGCACGAGCCCTGGCCCTCTTGGCCAGGCCACGAGCACTCGACCTTGTAGTCGTGGCAGCGCTTGCATATGGGGGCCGGTCGGCTGGTGTCGACACGGGTTGAGAATCAGCATGAGAGTTGTCGGCGTGAACATCGAGGACGGCCATAGAGAAAGAAAAGCGGCTTTGCGGACGCACGCGGGAACCTCGCCGTCGTCGGTCAGCATGTCGATGATGCCCTCCCGAGCGTCGGTCGTCTTCCACACCTGCCAGTCCTCCTCGCTCGGCATGTCGACCTCGGCAATGATGGGCGGGCCCTCGTAAATTGGATAGACGGGCGGCGCGGGCGACGTCGGCGTCGCGTGGTACGGCTGGAGGATCTGGCGCGGCTGGTTGGGCGAGAACGGCGCCGGGAGCGGCAGCGGTAGCGGCGCCTTGAAGCCAAACGGCACAGAAGGACCCTGGAAGGGAGGACCGGGGGAGAGGGGGGAAATTCGAGAAGGAACGCGTCAGCGGTCGAGGTTGCAAACCGGCGGGAGCCAGGGCCAAGAGGGGTAGCTCGCGGCGAGGCACACGCGTGCGGTCGGACGCACATGGACGACAAGGTCCTGGGGTGTAAAGTCGGGTGGCGCCCACAGACTGTCCTGGGAGCTACCCCCCTGATACGAGTCGGCGTAGGGTTCGCGGATGGCGGGTCCGGTCGGCGGTGGGGCGTACGCGGCGGTCGGTGCCCGCTGGCCGTACTGCCCTGATGGAGGGGGCGAGCTGTAGCCAGGGCCGCCGCCGTAACCTCTGCCGGCCGCCTGGGTCAGGTTCGACATGTGGGTGCTGCCGGGCGAGTACCGGGGGGCGTAGTAGGCTGCCGGCGGGGCGAGGAAGGCCGGCGGCGTCGGCGGGGCAGGCGAGTCGACGCTGGACGCCCCGGGCGAGAGGTGGCTGTAGGGCGTGCGGTCTCCGGCTCCGTACGGGTAAGCCGACGACGAGGACTGCGGCTCGGCGAAGGGTTGGCTGCCGCCAAGGTACGTTGAGGAGGTTGGCTGGCCAGACACGGGTAGTTCGGCAGAGATATAAGGTGACGAGGACGAGGAGGGCTGAGGAGGACAGTGGTAAGGCTGGCTGGGGTAGCTCATGGACCAGCTTGAGGGGCAGGCTGGGAGAGAGGTAGGAGGGGTCGGGCGGGCCTGAGGAGGACGGCGACGACGGTGCTGGCTCGTCCGGGTGGCCGGAGAGCAACGAGCAGAAGGCGGAGGACGGGGCCACTGGTCGGACAAGGGGGAAAGGGAAGGCAAGGAGGGGTCGCAAGGCTGTAGTGTGGTTCGGGTGTTGGGTTGCTGGTGAGCCGTCGATGGCCAGCGACGACCTCCCGCGGCGTGGGCAGATCGGACAAACGGCGCATGCGCAGCACAGAGCGATCGCCATGGAGTGCAAGCCGCAACGTCACGTCCCGACCGGGGACACCAGCCTTCGACAAACGCGACCAGCCCGCAGGATTGTCCTCGTTGTGCGCCAGCGGCTCGCAGCAAGCACAAGGATGGTGTTTGTTGAGTCTGAGCAGCTGCGCTGACCGCCTGGGCTCACGCTCGCCTGACGCTCGACGCGGCGCGCTGTCTAGAGTCGAGAGGCGCGCCCGCGTGCTTGTGCACGGAGCCGATCAGCAAGACTTTCAGGCGCCGCCGACGACGTTGACCCCGTCGACCCCGACGTGGCAGCGGCGGCTTCAAGGAGTCGGCTCGGCTCGTCAGCGAAGGCTCATGCAGAGTAAGTAGGCCGGGATGAAGGAGGACGAGAGGAGGCCAAGTTTACGGCGACGGGGGCGCGAGTCACAACGGTACGGAGCTGCGGACGGGAGCTGGCGAGAGTCGCCCGGGGTGTCGTGGAAAGGGGTCATGTAGGAAATTGCGAGGCTAGGCTGATCGTGCAGCGTTGTCGTCAGAGTCGGGCATACTCAGGTCGGGTTACAAGAGCGAAAGAAAGAGAAGGACGGACATAGAAGACGGGATTTGTCGGTGGGCTCGGCGGGCCATGAGCTGCAGGCCGCACTGGCAAAGGACAGGGTGCGACGCTCGTCCGGTCGATCGCGCGGTTGTCGAGCGTGCGCACGTATGCTCTTGGCCCTTGGGCCCCTTGTGAGCGCGGTATGCGAGCTCCTGCGAGCTGCCCAACCTGCGCAACGTCGGTTCGGAAAGACTTGGACAGCCGTCAGCGCAATGGCGGAGGAGCGACGGCGATGCGGCCCGCGGGGAGGACGAAGAGCGCGTGGCGGACCTGTAGCCGCCGCTGGCCGTCATGGACTGATCTTACAATACAAAAGAAAACAAGCACACTTAAGAGGCCGCGGAGGGAGACAAGCTGTTCCTCGCCGATCCCATGTTCACCACCTTCCCCTCATCTTGAGACCTTCAAACTTCGCAGACAAACTCTGCATATGTGCCCCTTCCTGCTCGACTTGGTTTTCAATCCGTAGGTCAACTGTGTCGTGAGGTATGGGCAGTCGAAGAGGGGTCAAGTTCGTCGGAGGGAGACAAGCTGTTCCTCGCCGATCCACTTTTCACCACCTTTCCCTCATCGTGAGACCTTCAATCCTCGCCGACATACTCTTAAGATGTGCCCCTTCCCTCTCGACTTGGTTTGAGATCGGTAGGTCAAATGTGGAGCGAGCTATCGGCGGTCGAAGAGGGCTCATGTTCGTCGGAGGTTGGACGCCGCTGGCCGAGCTCACGCGCCCCCCCCCCCCCCCGCGGCGCCGACTTTTGGCCGGCCCGCCGCCCGCTTGCGCCTGCCCCTTCCGCCTGTGCGTCTCCTTGCGCGGGGCGGCCGCGCCACAACCAGACAGCGAACGTCGTCTCGCCGTGCGCGGCGGCGGAGGTTGGGCGTGAAAGGACCATCGACCGTCTAGACTGACACTAACTACTACTAGCTAACCAGGCACGGGAGGGAGAACGAGCGCGCGTGAAGAGAGAGGACGGGACGAGCGTACCGGGGAGCGCGAGCGACAAAAGAAGCAAGAGGGTGCGGAGGGTGGGATGCTCGACGCTGTTGAGGAGCCTCAGCGAATGGGACGGCAGTGAGAGAGAGAGAGAGCGAGGAGAGGCGAGGGGGCGCTGCGGACCTGTGCAGGAGCCTCAGCGAGTGGGACGGCAGAGAGAGGGAACGAGGGGAGGTGAGGGAAAGAGGAAGCGCGAGAGCGGTACTAAACGGAGGGAGACGCGAGCGACAGAAGGGGACAGTCCGGCGGAACAGTAAGGGGAAGGAGCGCCTACATAAGCCTGCGCCTGGCTCTCATCCATGCGCTCCTCTCGACCTTTTCTTCATACCTTTGGGAGGGTCCCTCAGCCTGAGGAGGGTCAGCTTTGGTTTGCTCACTCGACTCGGCCTGAACCCCGCTGTCGTCCCTGATTGCTGCCTTGCTTCGCATCCCTGCGGCCCGGTGCTCACCCCGCGACCCATCTGCCATCTCAGCATGCCTCGCAAAACCGGTCGGAAGCAGAGTAGCCAGTCATCGTCGCTCGACTTCGAGGCGTCTGCCCACCGTTCGCAGTCTCAGAGCCAGCGGCGACTCTGCCCGCCTTTGCGCCCAGCGGGCTCCTCCTCCTCCTCCTCCTCCTTCTCCCCCCCTGGCCTCGAGCCACCCCTGTGCCCCTTCCCTAGAGCGACCCCTCCGTCAGTTGAGCACGAGGCAGATTCATGAGTCATGATTGAAGTGCCGGAGGCGCGGGTCCTTCGCCCTAGTTGAACAAGAGCACGTAAGAGGAAGGGGGAGTCAGCCAAATGAAGGCACCATGCACGGCCTCGAGTGCAGGAGCTGGCAAATTACAGGCGCCTCTTCGGACAGCACACGGACCGCTCCCACGGCTTCAGTGCCGCTCGACGCAACCGGTCCGCGCTTCGATTGCTATCTTTGCTACTTGGGCGAGCTACAGGGAGGACAGCGATGAGATGAGCAAACATCAGCGTCAATCCGCTCCTTGGCGCTCGGCGATATCTGAAGATCGTGGGAAGCAAGAGGGGCAAGGAAGTTCAGTGCTCGCACCAGGCGCGTCGTCCAAGCTCTTGCGCTTCTTGAAGGCCTCGCCCGGCGACGACCCGGGGATGAGAGCCTCAGAAGAGTCTTCTGAAAAGAATCGGAGGACACACGGTTTCGTTGGTCAGGAGCAGGGGGGAAGTGGTCTGCGAGAGAGGACGGTCCCGGAAGCAGACGCACACCGTTTGCAGCAGCAGATTGTCATCCGATAGCCAGGCCAGGGCGAGAGGTCGAGCCTGCGAGAAAGTCGGATGGAGTCGGTGCTCGTCTCAGCAGGCTCGAGTTGCGCCTCCGGTCGGGCATGAAGATGTGTGTAGGGGAGGAGGGCAGGGTCGGGGAAAGGTTTGAGCGTTGCTTTGCGCACCACTCACCTCGAGCATTCGAACCGTTGGCGCCGGGCGTCGTCCCGCCGTCGGCGTCGCCGCGGCGGATGAGGTCGAGGGCGAAGGGACACGGGATTGCTCTCCATCTTGGCTGTATTTGATGCGTAGGACTGATGATGGGTGGGCAAGAGAAAGATGGTCGCGGCCACACTAGAGTTCGCCGGCCTGGGGGACAAGTGGGCAGGGCGGGCGGGCGGACTTGGGGAATCTGCTTCCGATTGTCCACCACGCGCTTGTCTTTGGGCTGCGCGACCTCGCCCGTCGTCAGTCAACACCGACTCGTCAAGCTCGCTGCCGCTGCTGCTCCCCCATCGGTCCCACCGTCCTCCTCCCTCAACTCACCGGTCAACAGCCCTTTGCTCTCCATCAGCATGTTCCAGTCTGGCTACTCGACCAACGTGAGTTGCCTCGACCATTGAGCCCGCGCGTGCAGCTGCACAGAAGGGCCGCCCTAACCCGCCACCCTCGCCTTGTTGTGCTGCTGCCGCCTTCCACCAGACCAAGTCGGTCCCAACGTACGGCCGTCGCAAGAAGGTGCGATCTATATCAATTCCATTCTTGAAAGGGTGGGGGTAGCTTGACTGACCATGTCGAGGCCGACCGTGCTGCAGGCCGTCGTCCGCATCCACCGCGACTTTGACTCGCCGGCGCCCGTCCGACCGGCTGCGGTCGTCCCATCAACGCCCGCACCCGCTCCGCCGGCGTTTGCACGCCTCAAGAGCTCGCCTGGCTTCGCGCACAAGACCAAGTCGCCCTTTGGCTCGCCTATGCGAAGGCCGTCGGCGCTCGCGGCCAAGCAAGGCGCGGACGAGGCCAACGTGCCTCGGATGGCCAAGCCGTCGAAGCTCGGCAAGGGTGCGGCTGGGAAGCTGGCAGCCGCCGCTGTGGGGACGGTCGAGAAGCAGGAGCTGAAGGCGCCTGCACCGATGGCCCGTCGGTCGTCCACCCGGTCGGCCAAGTCGTCGGCCTCGAGCATGACGCCGTCAGCCTCGCTCGAGTCGGTCCAGCTGCCTCCCCTCGCCCGACCGCAAGCCGCCAGGCGGGCGCCAGTCGCGCCCCCGTCGCCGCCCGCCTCGCGCGAGTGCACGCCAGAATTCAACGACGAGTCAATCATCATCCTCGAGGCGCCGTCCTTTGCGTCGCCGCCGCGGAGCACGCTGACATCGCTGCCGACGCCGAGCCCCGAGGTGACGGCCGTCGCGGACGACGAGGCCGTGCTCCAAGGGCTCGGCAACCTCTCGCTGTCGACGTCGTCGCCGCTCGACCAGCTGCTCGCCGCATGCGAGCAGACCGACCCCATTCCTTTCGACGATTTCCTCCGCTCGGCCAAGCTCCTGCCCTCTGCCGCTCCTTCCGGGACCTCGCGATCGCTCCCACGTTTCACCAAGGTTGGCGAGGCGACCTACTCGGAGGTGTTTTCGGTCCGCCCACGCCCGCGCGGCAGGAAGGCCGCGGCAGCAGCCGACCACCAGGTCGTCATGAAGGTCATCCCGCTCGTCGTCGAGGGCGTCGACACCAGCCTGCACGAGGACGAGGACGAGGAGTACGTGCCAGAGTACTCGATCCCGGAGGACGTCGCGCGCGAGATCAACATGGGCCGCCTCGTCGGCGGGCTCGACGGCTTCCTCGCCCTGAACGAGTGCGTTCGACCTTGGACAACGCCTACTCATATCCCGAGCCAAGATGACCTCTCTGCTGACGCGCCTTGTTGGCTTTCCTCTCTCAGCGCGGTCGTCATCCAGGGTCGGTACCCGGACGCGCTGCTCGATGCGTGGGACTCGTACAAAGAGGTCCACCCCACCAAATGCCAGAACGCCTGCCCAGGTCCGCCCGTCCTCTCCGTCCCCCATCTCTGAACCAAGGCGTCAATGCTGACATCACACTCTCTCTTCTGCATGACGTCCGACACAGCCGTCTTCGGCTCGCAGCAGCTGTACGCGATCCTGCTCTTGCCGTATGGTGGGGAGGATCTCGAGAGCTACGCCTTTCCCAAGCAGACCGGCTGGGCCGAGGCCGCAGCCGTCTTCTTCAGCGTCGCCAAGGCGCTCGCTGAAGCCGAAGCGAGGCTGCAATTCGAGGTGCGTCTCCCGTTCGTCCTCTCCCCGGGCGGCGACTCGAGAGACGTGCTGACACCTGTCCTCTCGCGCTCGGACAGCACCGCGACCTGCACCTCGGCCAGATCCTCGTCAAGCCGACCGGCGAGGAGCCATCGACCGAGGGCCCGTTCGACCGCGAGTCGGGCCTCGACTGCTCCATCATCGACTTTGGCCTGTCGCGCGTGCGAGCGCCGGCGGGCGACGTTTGGTGGACGGCGTTTGAGGCCGAGCACTTTGAGGGCAAGGGTGCGCCTCCCTCGACCGAGACTGGCGCTTCAGTTGCTACTCACCCCGGCTGACGGGTCGGCATGGCTGCCCACTTGTTCCCCAGGCGCCCAGTCGGACGTGTACCGCGAAATGCAGGCCCTCATGGGCTTCGACCTGACTCGCTGGGAGACCTACACCCCTCGGACCAACCTCCTCGTACGTCTCTTCCCTCCTCTCGCTCATGAGCAGCTGTCCCGACTGATCTTGTCCCTCCTCGGGCCCTTGGCCTCGCATGTCTCCTCCCAGTGGCTGGCCTATCTCGCCCAGACACTCCAGCCGACCCCGCGCGCCCCGGCCAAGGCGCGCACGCGCGAGGTCGAGGCCCACGGCGCACTCCGGGCGGCGCTCGGCGCACTGTCGGACGGCGGCAGCGGCACGCGGCGCAAGCGCTGGACCGGGGCGCAGGACGTGGTCGCGTGGGCCCAAGAGCGCGGCTGGTGCTCGTCATGAGGGGGCCTCACGCTCAGTCCTCGGCGCGCTGACCTTGCTCGCTCGCCAGACCTCTCTCTCTCTCTCTCTCCCTCTCTTTCTCTCGCATCCATCGTTTCACCCCCTCGTGGTCCTCCCTTCGCTTTCGCCTCTGCTTGCCAATCTATCATGGCCCGCCTGCCCTCGCCCTGACGCAAAACGTGCACAACGATGACGACTGAAAGGGGGGGGGGGTGCATGGCTTGGACCGAAGGCGCGTCCGAGGGGGTCGAGAGGGAGGGTGTGGTGGTGGTGGGGGGGGGGGGGGGGTTGGCAGACTGTCGTCGTGGATCTCGTTTGCGCGCGAACGGGGTTTTCCCTCTCTCTCTCTCTCTCTCTCTCTCACCAAATGAATCGGGCATTGCGTCGATGCGCAGCCTCAGGCCCCCCGGCGCGCGCGCGTCGTTCGTTCCCTTCTGGTCTCGTTCGGGTCGACCCGCCTTGCCCTGCTCCGAGCGAGCGCGGCCCCACCACGCCGTGTACAAAACCCCTTTGCCCCTTCCTTCAGAGAGAGAGAGAGGGAGCCCTGCAACGTAAAGTGTACCATTACAGAAATCCCCGGCCGCCCCCCCCCCCTCCCTCCTTGCCACCCACCCCCGGAAACCCGTCGTTCCGACGCCTACATCTTGCGGATGCGCTTCTTGAAGCGCTCCATGACGAGCTCGTCGGTCGCGTTGTCGTTGCGCCGCCTGGCGGCGGTCTGTCGGCCGGCCTGCTGGGCCCGACGGTCGATCGGCGGCAGGCCGGCCGCGGCCCGCTGGGCGTCGACGAGGGCGTCCGAGTCGGACTGGATGTGGTGCTGAGGGCGGTAGACTGCGGATCCAACCCGACAGGACAGCGAGCGAGCGAGACAAGGAGGGGAAAGGATCGGGTGTCAGAGAGCGCGCAGAGAAAAAAAAAAAGGGGGGCGGGGGAGCCAAGACGGCAACAGCAGCAGCAGCAGCCGCCGCCGCCGCCGCCGCCGCCGCCAAACAGGAGCAACGAGAGACCGCACACCGGGCCGCGGCAAAGTCGTGCTCGGCCTCGGTCAGCGGGGCCGGGGCGTTCTTGCGGGCCTCGAGCATCGCCCGCTTGGCCTTCTCGGTCGACTCGATGTTCTTGAGCCGGGTGTCCATCCCGAGGTCGACCTCGGGGACTGGGTTGGAGCGTGCGCCGCCGCGGTGGGGTTGGCCCGGGCAGAGTCAGCACGCGAACAAAGGGCGCTCGAGACGACGGAAGGGGGTGTGGGGGAAGGGGGAACAGGGGAGGGAGGGGGGGAAAGCAGGGGGGAGAGAGAGAGAGAACGACGGACTGGCAGTGAGCATCGCCATGCTCGCGACGACGTCGCCCTTCTCCTCGCGCTCGGCCATCTCCTGCTGGCCCTTGGCCTTGGCCAGCTGGTACTCCTCGGCGATGGCGTAGAGCTCCTCGTACGGGTCGTGCGGCTTGGCAGCGTGGCTCGCTTGGGCGAGCTCGGTCGACGAGTTGGGATCCCCCCCGCCACGGCGCTTGAGGAGCTCCGACTCGATGTAGGCCATCCTGGGTCGGGGAGGTCGTCGAGGAGGCGGATCAGGGGGAGGCAGCAGAGGGGCGCGGACGTCGGTCCGAGGCGCGCTCGCGTCAGGCAAGAGGAGGAGGAGGAGGAGGAGGAGGAGGAGGCAAACCGGAACGACGAGGGAAGGGAGGGCAAGGACCCACATGTGCTTGTCGACGTCGAGCGCGTTGGTCTGCTGCGTGAAGCTCGAGGCGTTCATGAGCCGCTTCATGCGCGCTGCCGGGTCGTCTGGGTTCCTTGGGTTCGGTCGGGCGGGGTTGGCGGGGAGGCAAGGAAAGGGGGAGGGGGGGTGGCAAAGGTCAGGCCGCCTGGGTCATCAAGCTTTGGAGAGGTTTGGAAGGAGGGAGGGAGGGAGAGGGTGGGGGGGGGGGGACGCAACTCGTCTTCGGCCTTTGCTGCTTGCTGCTGCTGGCCTTTGCCCTTGACCAACCCCCCAACGACCCTGACCTCGCCGTCGACCCACCCGCCCTGCTCCTCCTCCTCGTCGTCCCCCGCGCCATCAGCCCCACCCCCGCCGGCCGCAGCAGCAGCGGCGCGCTTGCGGCGCTTGACCTCGCCCCGGTTGAGCTTGTCGAGGGCGAGGCCAGAGGATTGGGCGCGGAAGCGCCGGAGGGAGAGGAGCTCTTGGATGGTCGACCTGCCCGGGGGGGAGGGAGAGAGGGGAGGGGTCGGTCAGCGGAAGGTTGGGCCCGTGGGTGGGTGGGACGAGGGCGGCAGCTGGCCCACACACCAGCGACAGCGTGCGGGCCGGCCCACGCCACCACCGCCGCCAGACAGAGGCCAGTGAGAAACAAGAGGCGACGTACCCGACCTTGGGCTCGTCGTCGTCGACAGGGCCAGCTGCGGAGGCTGAGGGGGTGGGGTCGTCGGTGAGGGCTGGGGGTGGTGGTGGTTGCGAGGGTGAGGAGGGGAGGTCGTCTGGGTTGGGGAGGGAAGGGGGTTGGTCCTTTTTGCGGACCGACTGGGGGCGGGTGCGCTTGTTGAACATGGCGGGGGAGGGGGGCGCAGGGGAGGGGGGGATGGCTGGCTGGCTGGGCGGAACAAGACCATCAGGCTGACAGGGAGAGAGAGGGGGGGGTGCGATCGGGAGACCCGTCTAGCCCGAGGCGATCGAGATGGCGGCTGTCGGGGGTTCGATCGGGGGAAGGCGGTCGAGACACGATCGAGAGGGCGATCGAGGGGGGACCGCCCAGCCCGAGGCGATCGAGAGGGCGATCGAGAGAGGACGGGCCAAATTGCCTCTCTCCCTCTCCCCCCCTTTGCGTCTCTCCCGCTGCGTCTGCTCTGCCCCTCCACCCAGTCAGTCTCGCTCAGACGATGCCCCCCCGCCTGCCCGCCGCTCGACCACCCTCATCGACGTCCGTCACTCACCTCACCCTCTCTACCCTCACCCTCACCCTCCCCACTGCTGACCCTCTCTCTCGCACCGCACCCCCCAGCCACGAGCGCTGGTCCATCGTTCGCTCCTTCTTCCACAGGTCGGGCCAAGAGTCGGATCCCCAGGTCAACAACGCTCCGTCCAGGTCCGGTTTCGCTCGTCGACGACAGGCGTGTTCGACGGGCGCTTGCTCCATCAGCAGCAGCAGCAGCAGCAGCAGCACGTTCGCCGCCGCCGCCCGCCGTCAGCCTCGCCCGTCGTCGTCGTCGGCCAGCCACGCCGTCATCGGCGACACGACCTCCCTGGCCGGTCCTTCCCAGCCAACGTTCCTCGCTAGGAGCAGCAGCAGCAGCGCGAGGAGCCAATCCCACCTGCCCCTCGCGCTCGGGACCTCGCTGCTGCTGCTGCCCCGGCACCTCCCTCACAGGGCCCTCTCAGCCCTCCCACCTCCGCCTTCGACGCAGCAGCTGCTGCTCCGTCGGACGCTCGCCGACCGGTCGTCCTCGCACCACTCCCACCCACCACCGCTGCCGTCCGACCCTTCCCCTTGCGCACCCCCGTCTCCAGACCCGCCTCCCCCGCCGTCCGAGTCCAACGCCTCCCCCCTCGCCCCCCCACCCCCAGCCGCCCCTGCTCCGTCCCCGGCGGCGCCCGACCTGACGACCCCTCACCCGCCGCCGCCCGTGACCATCATCTCGCACGCCTCGCCCCCGCCGCACCCCCACACGATCCGTGCGAGCCTGCTGTCGACCTACCCTCGCTCGCTCGCCCGGCTCGCCGCCCTCCTCCCCTCGACCCCGTACGCCCTCGACCCGCACCACCGGCCGTCCAAGGCCGACCTGCTCAAGCTCGCCGACAGCGCCTGGGACCGCGCACGCATCCGCTGGAAGTGGCTCACGATCCGCGGCTTCCGCCGGTTCAACGTCGACGACTGGGGCGCCGTCGTCAGCTGGGTCCTCGTCGGCAACATTGGCTGGCTCGTCCTCGGCACCGGCAGCTTCTTTGGCATGGTCCTCCTGACGGCCAACACGTTTTCCCTCCAGGGTCCGTCCCCCCATCCTCTCTCCCTCTGGCTCTCTTTACCTTCCTGCCCGCGTGCGCTCTTCGGCCTCCCCCCCCCCCTCCCACCGGTCAGCTGATCTCCAACCCCCTCCCGCGCGGCGACCGGCCGTGGCCCACTGCCCCAACGACCAGACCTCATCGCCAAGCGCCTGTCCGACTACTTTACCTCTGGCTCGGGCATCACCGTCGTCTTTGAGTCGGCCCTCGTCCCCAACCTCTTCCAGTCGACCATCACCCTCCACAACGTCTTTGTCTCGCGCCGACCCCACTCGTCGTCGTCCGCCACCACCACCCCCGCCGCCCCCTCCTCCCTTGCTTCTTCACCCCCGCCCCCCGCCGACGGCCTGGCCGACAAAGGCTTTCGCTTTGGTCCCGAGGACCACCGCGACCACCACCCTCCTCCTCCTTCGTCTGCCGCCGACGACGACGACGCCGACGACGGCAACTACACGCAGTTTGACCTGCACATTGACCGGATCGAGGTCGAGCTGAGCTTTGTCCAGTGGCTCAACGGGGAGGGGCTCGTCAAGGCGGCTGTCGTCTCGGGCGTGCGAGGGGTGCTCGGTCCGTTTTCCTTGCTCGGTCGCCCTCTCCCTTGGTACGTCCGTCCGGCTGACCCATCGCCAACGCCCCTTCTCCCCCTTCCCTCTTGCCCTCCCCTCCCTTCTCGTTTTTTCCGCCGCCGCTCAACAGACCGCCGCTCGGTCGTCTGGGACGCTTCGAACCCCTGGATCCCACACGAGTGGCGCCACCCCTGCTCGCCGGGCGACGGCTCCTTCAGCCTGGCCAAGCTCGTCGTCGACGACCTCCTCTGCACCGTCTACCAGCCCGGCGGGTTCAGGCCGTTCAACATCAGCGTGTTCAAGGCCGAGCTCGCCAAGTTTCGCAAGAAGTGGGCCCTGTTTGACTTTCTCGTGCGTCTCCGTCCGTCCGTCCGTCCAGCGTTTGGGGGGCTCTCTTTGGTCTCGCCTCGCCTCACGCTCTCTCGCCGCCGCGCTCGGTGGCGGCTCTCTGGGTCGCCCGTCGACTGACTGACCTCTTGAGAACCCCCCTGCCCCCTGGCGAGCGCAGAACGCAGAGGCCGTGACGGGCCAGTACGACGGCTGCCTCGTCAGCCTGCACAGGCCCCAGCGGATCGGCAAGACGGTCGGCGAGGACCTCAAGGACGGCGCGGGCGAGCGCATGGTGCGTCCCCTTGCACAAACCCACACACACACACTCTCTCTCTCTCTCTCTCTCACACACACATACACCCACACACCCCCACACACCCACACACACACACACACCTGTCCACCCCGCTCTCTTCCTCGACCTCCCCGCCTCCAGAGTCGTCCGCTTTGCTCGTCGGGCGCGGTTTCCCGAAACTGACCATCTGCTCCTCTGCTGCGTCTGCTCCGGTCCTTGCTGTCGTTCGTTGCACGTCCGCCCTCCAGACCCGGCTGCGGGTCGACGGGCTCCCGATCGACCACCTCCAAGGGGCGAGCTCGACCGGCCCGCTCGCGTGGATCACCGCCGGCAAGCTCGACGGGGTCATCGACGTCTCGTTCCCTCGCCACCCAGACGACGACGCGGTCAACCTGCACGCGGTCCTGTCCGAGATCATCGACAACGTGTCGGACCTCTCGGGCGAGGGCGCCAAGGAGGGCGGCGGCGGGGGGGAGCCGGCAGGTGGCAAGGGCAAGGAGGCCTCGAGGGAGAGCATCAACCCCGGTCAGCGACCGCTCGCCAAGGCCCCTCTGACGGCGCCCCCGGCGGGCCAGACCGACAAGACGGGCCGCGAGGTCGTCGTCGACGTCGACCTCCGCTTCAGGGACCTCAAGGCCGCCGTGCCCTTCATCCCCGACGAGCTCAGCTACGTCAACGCGGCGCTGATCCGGCCGATCGTCGCCTTCATCAAGTGCGTCCTCGCTCCCCTTGCCCTTTCCCCCCCCCCCCCCCCCCCCGCGCCATCCTCCCCTTCCCCTTTCCCGAGCAGCCCCTTTTGCTGTTCCCTTGCAAGGACACTCACCTGACGCTTGGTTCCGTCGCTCGCCCTTTCGTTCGCTCGGTGTCCCCTCCCGACAGCGCCAACCGGACGCTCCTCCCGATCCAGTGCCGCGTCGTCTCGGACCTGTCCGAGTTTGACGGCTCGTGGACGCCGTGGGAAGGTGCGCTCTCATCTCCCCTTGCTCCCGCTTTTGCGCTCTGCCACCTTGCCCACCCCGTCATCTCACCTCATCCGGTCGTGACCCATCCCTCGCGGCGTGTCCGCTGACACCCCCCCCCCTCTTCCTTGCCCGGCCTTGTCACCTCCGCTGGTCCTTGCCATCCGCGCTCGCAAACCGATCCCCCAGCCGGCCTGCTCGACGCAACCTCGGACCAAGTGTACGCCGCCCTCGCCCACCACGTCACCTCGCACGACCTCAACAACCAGCGGCTCAAGGCGGTCGGCGTCTGGTCGCTCCAGCTCGCGGCTGAGCTCGCGGTCGGGACCGTCCGCAAGGTGCTGCTGCAGCGCAAGGACCTCGGGCTCGGGGAGTGGGGGGTCGGGCTGGCGTTTTGAGAGGGCGCGTCGACGGGAGGAAGGATGGGGGGGGGGGGGGGGTAGAGGGGGGAAAAGGGGGAAGGTTGGCTGCTTACTTTGTTGTGTTGTCTCAAACGACCTTGAAACGATGACTTGGACTCTGCTCCGGCCGCCTGCCTGACCTGCGCTGCTTCTCTGACGTTTGGGACGGTCCTGGTGTCGACGACGGCGGGCGTTGGGGCTGCTGCTGCTGCGCGGACCTGGCCTGAGCGCACGCCGCTCGAGCCTCAGCTTGCGCTCCTTTCGACTCCCCGCCCATCTCGAGACCTACCCCTTCCTGCAGCTCGACGACTGTAGACGACGCCCCTCCCCCCCTCGCCTTCGCATGTTTCGCTACCCGGCCCAGCTGCCGTTCGATCTCGCCCCGTACGGCGCGCACGACACGCAGCGAGGGGCGCTCGAGCCGCTGCCCGTCTCGACCGAGGCGGCCGACCTCGAGGCGGCCGTCAGTCCCCCAACCCCCCCCCCCCCGCGGCCTCACACCCTCCTCTCGCCCACCGTTCGCGTGACCCTCCCTTGAGCTCTGACGCTGACTCGGTCACTCGCGCGGGAGAGGCACAGGTGCTCGGCCTGCTCGCCGTCCTCCTCGTCGTGCAGGACCGGCGCTCGCGCCTCGCGGCCGGCCTACTACCCACCGAGGTCGGAGCTGGCGCCGGCGGCCGCGACGTCGAGCAGCATCGCTCATCGCCGCCCCCTCGGACCGTGCGTCCGCCACTCGTCCGCCCTCTCCTCCTCCTGCCTCGCTGGTTGTCGATCGGCGCTGGGGGAGCATCTGGGCTGACGCTCCTCCCTCTCGTTTGATCGGTGGGTAGGACACCAACGCTGACGCTGACGACGGCTCGCGAGGCGGCTCGAGCGTCAGGGGCGCTGGCGACGTCGACGGGGCGACGGCGGCCGCCAGCTCGCCCGACGTGCGCTTCTCCCGCCCCCTCCTTCTCTTCCATCGTCCGACTTCGCCAGCGGAGCTGACCTTGCAAGCGTCTGCCTGGCTTTGCGCTCTCTTGTGCATCACAGAGCTCGATGGAGCTCGTCACGACGCCGCCTTCGGTTGCCGAGGAGGAGGAGGAGCCGGTCGCAGCTCGGCCGCTGCACCCCTCGGTGCGTCGGCCCCAGCTCGTCGTGCGCTCAAACGCCGACAGACGCGCGCGCGCTGACTCCTGTCCTTCCTTCTTCCTCTCCTAGAGACCCAACCCGTTCGACATCCCAGAGCTCCGCCTCATGATCCTCGGCCACGTGCCCGTCGACAACACCTTTGACGCCGGTCTCCTGCGCGTCCACAGCGGGTGGCACGCCCACTTCCACCCGCGGCTCTACCGGTCGATCAACCTGGCGGCCCCGCGCCGCAAGCCGCTCGCCTTTGTGCGCTCGCTCGAGGCGCTCAGCGACGAGGCGCTCGGCGCGCTCCGCGTCGGCTACCTCCAGTTTCGCCTGCGCGACGAGGACCGGGCCGAGGAGCTCCTGCTGCGGCTCTATCGCCAGTTGCGCCGGTCCGAGGCCTTTGCCAGGTCGATCCAGACGCTGTCGGCCTTTGTCTGCTTCGCAGCCGACGAAGAGGACGACGACACCGACGCCAGGCAGCTCGCCGACATCGTCGCCGCCTGTCCCGGCCTGACCCGGCTCGTCTTCAAGAACTGGGTCATGCTCGGGCACTACACGACGTTCATGGACCGCCTCTTGTCATGCCATCCGGCGTCGGTCCTGCAGCGAGTCGCGCAGCTCGTGCTTGAGATACCGCCCGAGCCGTTCCTCTACCGCGACAAGACGCGGCTGCCGACGCCGCCTCAGGTCAAGACGCTGCGGACGTTCTTTGTCGCGCCAAAGGACGGCGCCGGCATCGGCGACATCTCGGTCTACCTGCTGTCGACCTTGATACGCTACATGGACGGCATCGCCCCCGAGGCCAAGACCCTCGTGCTCGGCCCGGCCCTCGCGACGTTTGTCGCGCGCGAGTCGTGCTCCAAGCTCGTCCAGCTCGAGGTGGCGCTCGCCCAGCGGCTCGTCAAGGAGAAGGGCGACGCGCTCGGCTGCCGCGTCCTCTTCCCCAAGGAGCTCAAGGTGGCCGAGCTGCTCGACGCCGACCCGACGTTCCAGGACCTCGGCCTGATGGGCACGATCGTCCTGTGGGAGGGAGGGCTGTGGCCCGAGATGAACGTCCCTGTGGGCGGCTGAGCGCCAGAAAACGCACGCCGATGGACTATGCCCACCCCTTCCCCTCTCCGACCGTTCGCATCCGCCCGGCAAGACAGACTTTCCTTTCCTCAGTCCTCAGGACACTGATTCCGGCCTTTCGCCTGTCTGAAGCGCACTCGTGAATGGCCGGGGTCGGGGGGAGAGGACGTGCAGCCACCTCGGGCTCGAGATGACGAGCGCGCGCAGCCACAGGCATGCCAGCGACCGTCGTGGGTCCAGTGGGCGGGCGCAATCCCCTGGACCGGCATCCTCTTCTCGTCGCGCGCCCCAGGCAAGTCCCGCAGATGCAAGAGGAGCGAGCGCAGTCTGGTCCGACTCTGGCGACGCGTGCGGGCGGAAAGGGCGCGAGCGGGACGTCTCTCGTCCGGCCCCCCCCCTTGACCACGATCACCGTCATCTCGCCTCCCTCGCCTGCTCCCTGCTTCCTCCGTGGAATCGCTAGCCATGTCAGCCTCGTCAACCGCACTCGCTCATCCCACCCAGCCGGACAAAGACACCTGCCAGCCCGACGGCCAGCCGCTCACAGACGACGGAGCCGTCACCCCATCCTCGGTCGCTCCGCCGCCCGCCGAAGCCCCTGTCGACGCGCTCGCCGCCCACCCGCCTCACTCGGCCGCCTCCGGCGTGCGTCCTTGCTATTCTGGATGGACCAGAAGGTGAACGAGTGCTTGAGCTGACCTTGGGTGCTGAGTCGGATTCTTCGACAGGTTGAGCGTGCGGTCGTCGGGTCGTCCGCCGCCACGGGTCAGTCGGACCTGGCCAATGCTGCGCCGGCGTCCTCCGCCAGCTTGTTCGAGGTGCGCTTCGCTCGACGTCCCTTCCTGTCCCCCGACTGCTTGTCGCCTATCCTGTCGAGACCCTGCTGTGACCGCACAATCCGTCGCTGACCACCCATCGTCTGCCTTGTGCTTTGGCAGGTCACTGCCGCGCGCTCTGGGCCCTCGGTCGGAGCGTCCGACGGTGTCGGCACTGCGCACGCGCCTACCAGCATGGCCGAGCCCAAGGCACGTCCACGCTCTCACCCCTCTCCCTCCTGTCTGCCAGCATCGATGCTGACGGCCCATCCCTTATGATGTCACACGGTCGCTGACTCAGTACCCGCCGCAGCCGATTGTCATCCCGGAGCTGCTCGAGCACATCCTGTCGTTCGTCGCCGCCAGCGTCCCGCCCTTCCATTCGTCGCTCTTGCGGGTCAGCGCCGTCTGGTACGCCTACCTCGCCCCGCGGCTGTACGAGAAGGTCTCCTTCGTCCGCGGCAAGTCAATCCGGCGACAGAGGCTCATGGACGCGCTCGAGAATAGGACGCTCGAGCGGCTCGGAGAGACGCCGATCCGCCACCTCGCGCTGCGCATCAACGACCCGGACCGCCGGGACGACCTCCTGTTTCGCCTGCAAGGCCTGTGCGAGGCGTCGTCGACGTTTGCGCGCGCGCTCGAGACGCTCAAGCTCAACCCCAAGCTGTGCCACGAGTCGGCCATCATCCAGGACGGCGAGGACATTGCCCTGCTGCTCCCCTGCTGCACCGGCCTCCGGCAGCTCGTTCTTCGCGCGGCCAACGAACTCTTGACCACCAGCCTGTTCAGCACGCTCGACGACCTGGGCACGTCCAAGAGCCGGCGCAGCGTGGTCCGCAAACTGTCGATCGACCTGCCGGCCAAAGCGCTGTTCCTGCCGGCAATGGAAGAACGCTGCCGCGTGCGCGTGCGGACGATCCGGACGTTCCTCAAGGGCGACGAGAGCTTCAAGGGAACGCGCGGCTCGGCGCTCGTCCTCTGCAAGATCTTTGACATCCTCCTCGGCGTCGTCGACCCGCTCTGCGACAAGCTCGTCCTCGGCCGCGCGCTCGTTGCGATCGTCGGGTCCAGCCGTCGGGCCGCAGACGCGACGACGTACAACGGCTCCGAGCTCTTCTGGGGGGCGGCCGAGCGTCTCGCGCGCGAGCGGGCAGACCGCATCGGCTGCCGCGTCATTTTTCCGTCCGGCATGGGCGTGGCTGAGGTGCTTGAGACCCATCCGCTCTACCGGCAGCAAGGGCTCGAAGGCGTCATCAAGCTCTGGCGCGAAGGCACCAGAGTGAGCCTGGTTCTTTCAGTCGCCGCTGCTCCGCTCGTCCAGACGAACGGATCCGACGCCGACGACGACGACAGCGACTATTAACGGAGCGGAAGCTTCGCGGGCGTTCCGAGATTCATGCACCCCTTTCCGGTTTCACCACCCAGCTCTGCAGGGCACGCGGGCCAACGAGTCTTAGTAGGCGCAAAAGGGATGGACGACCGTCGTCGGACGACCAACTTCTGTCCTTTGCTTCGCCTGTCTTCCCGGCAATGCCCTCACCCATCTGCCCATGGTTGTCACTCTCCTCTCCGTGCGCTTATCGCGGCGTCTCTCCATGATCCCACGAGAGACCACCAGCAGTCGCCAACGCCCGCAACGACGCAGAGAGAGGCGCGAGAAGGGTCATGGCAATGAGGGTCTTCTTCTACAGAAAAGTACAGGGGTGGCCACCCTTTCCTAGGCGACCGAGCACACAGGTGGACGAGAGACAGCAAAGGAGGCGAGAGACAAAAGCGAGGGTGATGGAAAGAGTGAAAGGAAAGGACGACGGCAAGCGGGCGTTGCGTCACCGCTGCCATGCGTTCGTCCACTTTTTTCAAGAGCCGGGCGCCAAGGGCTGTCTAGTAGCGCGGACCGCCACGACCGCCGCGCCCGTTGACGCCGCCGTAGTAGCCTCCGCGGGCGGGAGGTGCGCCGCCAGCGCCGTATCCACCGTACTGGCCGCCGTTGGTTGGCGGCGGGATGGCAGGCGCACCAGGGTACGACGAGCCGTACCCTCCGTACTGCTGAGGCGGCGGCGCTTGAGGAGCCGGGCCGCCGGCGCCGTAGCCGCCGTAGTAGCCTCCCTGCGGGGGCATGGTGGGCGGTGGCGGGCCGCGGCCGTACGTTGGGAGCGTCGGCGGGGGCATGCCGTACGTCGGGGGTGGCGGGGCGTAGCCCTGCGAGTACCCACCTCGACCGTAGGACGCCGGCGAAGGCGAGGGGTACCCGCCTCCACCACCGCCGTACGCGCCGCGTGGGCTGTCCTGGTAGGGCGAGTGGGTGCTCGACGCGGCGGATCCAGTCGACCAGGGCGAGCCAAAGCCACCGCGGCCACCACCGCCGCCGTTCTGCGCCCCACCACGGCCCGACCCACGGTACCCGCCCGAGCCAGGCCCGCCCATCATGCCTCCTCCGCCACGGCCGCGCGAGTCGTTGCCGCCTCGGCGAGTGCGGTCCATGTCGCCCTGCGTGAGCACGCGCTTGGCCTCGATCAGACCTGGCAAGAGCACCGACTTGTGCGGCTTGATCTGCTTGGGAAAGTCGTACTGAACCGAGAGCGAATGGTCGTCGGAGATGTCGCCAAGCGGCGTCGACGGCAGCGGCGTGTAGTAAGTCGAGCCAGGTACGCAGTTGGGGTCCGGGTTGGCAAAGCCGCTGATGCCCTTGGACAGCGATGCGTCGATGGGAGTCTTCTGCGTGGTTGACGGAAGGCAAGACAGCATGAGCAAACGTGAGCAGGCGATACGCTAAGGGAAGCGCTCAAGCAGGATAGACGCACCTCGCCCTCCTTTTGCTTCTTCGAATAGAGCCGGCAGAAGGCGTCGTACAGCTTGTGCTTGTCGGCGACAAACATGACGTCGCGGCCAGGCTTGTTGCGCCGGACGTCGTCCTCGGAAAGAGCCGGATAGCGCGGGTTCATGGCGTCGAGCAGGCGGACCGGGTCGATGAACGGCAGCAGCGCAACGCCCTGCCACTGCATCTTCTTGCCGTTCATGTCGATCTCGAAGTCGGGCGGGTAGAAGTCGATGATTGGGCTGTCATCTTCGTACATGAGCGGCTGGAACGTTGCCGGAATGTGCACCTTACTGCAAGTTCGGTGAGGAGAGGAGGGGGAGCGTTGCGGTAAGTCGGGGTCAGCAACCGAGCCGAGCAGAGGGAGGAAAGGGCAAACGGGAGAGGACGAACCTGGCCGCGGGAAAGACGCCCATGAGCTGCTCGAACGGCTTGAATGGCGCGCCAAGCGTGAACTGGATATCCATCGCGCCAACGTCCTCAAAGTCGGCCGCGAACGGCGCAAAGTGGAAGGGGTAGTACCACTGCCATGAGGGCGTCTGGGAGGGAGGTGGGCGCATGCATTGCAAAGTGATCAGCTGCGGCAAGGCGCGAATTCTTGAGCGGAAACGAAGGTGAGAAGACGCACGCCCTGGTAATAGTAGTGCAGAACCCAGCAGAGGCCCTCGATGTAGTGCATGGTGATCCTGGAAAGAGGATGGGGGTCGAGTGGCGTCAGTCCGAGAGACCAACGACAGCGCAAAGCGACCAAGAAGTGGGGCGAGTTGCGACGCACTTCTTGCGGAATTCTGCGTCACTGAGCTCAACACCAAACTTCTGGCGGTAGTAGCGCTCCTTGTAGCCAGGCTCCCACAGCTTCACCGTGTCCTCGACGTCGACCGAACCGTCCGGGTTGACCTTGCGCGCCTTGGACGGCTCGATCGGCTGGTCCATCGCCGCGCTCGACGCGAGCTCCGTCACTGGCGGGCCCTCGTCGTCCTCGGTCGTCGTGACCGGCTCGCCGTCCGACCCGAGCGGTGTCGACGAGTCGAGGTCCGGGTCGTCGGCAACCTTGCGCTTGGTCCCGCGTGGGCTGGTGGCCTCGCCCTCGACAACAGCAGCAGCAGCGTCCTCGACGCCGTTGGTCTCGACAGCCTCTTCGACCACCGCAGGAGCGGCGGCAGCGTCATCGACGCTCCCACCGGCAAGCTGGGCCTTGAGCATCTCTGCCGCGCTCATGTTGGCCATGCGCGCCTCACGCCGGCTTCGCACGATGTCGGCGTTGCTCCCGCCGAGCGCCTTGACGGCTTTGGCCTTGTCGGCCGCGGCTGCCTCGTCGGCCAAGACAGTGTTGAACGCCGGTCGGGCCGGCAAGCCAGGGGCCGCAGGCAGAGACGGCGCAGCGGCGGCAGCAACGGGGACCTGGACGAGCTCGGTGTCGCCGACCGTGACGGTCGACAGATTGGATGAAACGGAGGGGGGCATTGCCCCGCCGTTCTGCCGGCGGTAGTCGTCAATCTTGCGCCGCTTGGCGTTGTTCTCCTGGCGCTCCTCGGCTGACAGAAGACGAGGACAGGAAAGTGGGGACAAGAGGGACCAGAGCAAGTGGATGTGAGCTATCAGAACATCGGTATGAGGCGAAGCAAGGAGCGGGGTCGGACGCACTCTCTCGGCGCCGGCGGAAGATGTCGCTCTCCTCCTTGGCGAGCCCGTCGAGGATGATCTGAACGCGGTCGAGCTCGAGCCGGCCATGATTCGTGACGTACCCACCCATCCTGCCGATCTCGCCCTTCCAGATTCTCAGCAGCGTGTCGACCGCGCCCTCGCGGATCTCCAACGAGGGCAGGTGGGGCAGGAAGTCATTGCCGACGAAGAAGATGAGGAAGATCCAGTCGTCCATCGCCCGCTCGAGGTCAAAGGCAAACGGCTGCGCGGGCACGTTGAGCTCGATCGACAAGTACTCGCGCAGGACCGAGATGTCGAGGAAGATGAAGGGCTTAGTCTCGGACAGCGGCTTTGACAGATCGAGCTCGGGCTTCTTGGGCTCGAGATCTGCGGCAGCAGAGAGGAGGGAGGAGGGAAAGGAGGGGGGGGGCATCAGACACCGTCAAAGGGGAGCAAGCGAAGGAGGGGGCAGGACGCACTCGTGCAGTTGGCAGCAAAGTGCCCTTGCTCGCCACACTTGCGGCAGCCGCCGCCGCCGTTGGGCTGGAAGAAGACATCCTCTCGCAGAACCTTGAAGTGGGGCTCGTGCGTCGCGAGCGCGAGCATGATCAGGTCGGCGTCCTGGATGACAGCGGAGGGGAAGACGGCGTCAGCTTGCCGACCAGACTCTGATCAAAGGTTGGACAAAAGAGGGGCCGTACCAATCCGTAGATGACGTGCCGCGTGTTAGGGTCGTGCCCCTCGTTGACACGTTGCCGGCGGATAAAGTCCATGATCTTGTGCTCGCCCTCTCCGGGGACCGACGCATCCGAGATGATGACCTCCATCTCAGCCCAGGCCGCGTCCGTGTTCATCTTCTGAACGACCCAGTAGCGAAGCGAGGCGGCGAGAAGGTCCATGAACGGCGTGCCTTTAATGTGCGCGTGCCAATGGGGGGGGGGCGTCAGCAGAAGAGCGAGCGAGCAAAGGAGGGAGAGTACATGGCAGGGGCGCACCGGGCGTGATCGCGTTCGAGTCCCAAGACTTCTTGTTCTTGGTCTCGTCCGACACGGGGTGGCCCATCGCGGCCATCATGGCGATTGACTCCTCGCGCTCACGCGCCTGGTCGGCCGCCTCCTGGGCCGCGCGGAAGCGACGCGAGCGCTGTTGGTTCATCTTTGCGCGGGGGGCGACGCCGTCTAGTGTGTGCACCCATCGGTCCGAGAGATAAGAGTCAGCTGCGGGCTAGAAAGGAGCTGGAAGGACGAACGCAGGAGGCGGAAAGGAGGGGACGCAACCGATCGCCATGAACAGCAGCTTGCGCGGGCGAACCATCGCGACGACGCGCTCGGTGTAGCTGAAGATCTCGAGCATCATGTCCTCCTCGGTTTCGGGGGCAGGCTGAGAGGGCGAGGAAAATGAGGCGTTCAGCGGGCGCGTACTTGAGGGAGAAGACAGAGGTGGCGAGCAGCCGGGAAGCCGGAAGAGCCCAGGAGGGAAGGAGGGACGACGTACCTTGCCCTCGGGATGCGTGCATGGGTGGACGATGCCGTTCATCTGTTCCGGGCGCACATGAAGAGGCAGACCCAGAGGAGGTGTCAGCATACAGGAGCTTCGGTAGAGCCGGTTAGGCCGCATGGCACCTTGCTTCGGCGTTGGTGATTGGAAGGCGAGCCGGTGAGGGAGAGCAGGGAGGCATTCCCCCTGACAGCTCGCACTTGCCACCGTACCTTCCCACTCTCCCTTCTTTCTCTCTACCAACCAGCTCGCGCCCCACCTCCCGCACGCGCGTGCGTGACAGACAGGAAGAGCACGCACGTCCAGGTACAAGTTGTCGTACTCCTCGCCGTTGGGATTCTTGCCCGAGATGTCGACGGGCACGACGACGTCGTCCTCGCCTTCGACGCCGGTCGGGATCCGCTGCGGGTCATCCTCGATCACGCGCGAGATGATCTTGGGGTACTTTCTGTGATTAGACGAGCGAAGGGTAACCAGTACGGAGGGCAGAGCAGGGCATCAGCGGACGGCACAAGGGGCACGATGTGGGTGAGAGAGCGGCGAGAGGGAGCTGGAGGGAAGGGAGGAGCAGCCGGGCGAGCCGAGAGCAACGAACGCACTTGGACAGCCAGCGAAAGAGGGCGGGGACACCCTGAGCGTGCCAAGACGAGCAGGAAGGTGGAGCGCAGGAGGGGTCAGCCCAGAGCTTGTTGTTGCAGTGGGGAGAAGCGAGAGGGCTGGACGGACCATGGTATGGCTTGAAGGGAGAGGGTTGAGGGGGGTGAGGAGGGGAGGGGCAAGGGGAACGACGGGTTTCGAAGCGGGCGGGCGGAGCCAACCTGTGACAATGCATCGCAGCTTGCGCAGATGCATCAAGCGCGTGAGAACCCTCTGCGCAGAGTGCTTTTGGCTGGCCCGCCTCTCCCGTCTGCTTCCCTCCCTCGTCGACCTGCAGCCCCTCCCTCGTCTGAGCGCCCGCCCACCATGGGCAAGTCCAACGTCCTCCAGGACGCCCCAAAGCGCATCAAGCAGCTCCAGTTCTCCGTCTTCTCCCCGCAGGAGGTCGTCCAGCTCTCCGAGTTTGAGGTCACCCACCGCGACCTGTACGTCGCCGGCGAGGGAGGGGTCGGCAAGACGCCTGCCCCCGGCGGCTTGTTGGATCGCAGGCTCGTGAGTCTGCTCTTCACCCTTTGCTTCGCTACGCTTGGTCGCTCGAGGTTGCTCTACCGGTCATGCTGGAGATCGTTGCGCTTCGAACCTGCACGGGGGATGAGCGGTGGGACGGGGTCGAGCGAGCGACGACAACGCGAGGCTCGCCCTAACGACGGACCTTCTGAACAGAGGGACGAGGCCAACCTCTTCACTGCTTCCCCTCCATTTGTGTCGTTCTTGTCCAGCCCAGGACCGGTGATCTGCTGAGAGTAGCAGAGCGCCCCTCTGCCCTGCCAACCTCAGTCCTGAAGCCTCTTGCTGACGCCCTTCCGCCACCCCTCCCTCCTCGAAACACCACAGGGCGTGTCCGACAAGCAGTCCAATTGCGAGACGTGCCACCAGAAGATGGCCGACTGCGTCGGCCACTATGCCTACATCAAGCTTATCCTGCCCGTGTTCCACATTGGCTACTTCAAGCAGACGATCACGATGCTTCAGGACATCTGCAAGGTGCGTCGTTCTTGCCCATGCCTCAGCAGCGTCCCCGTCCACCCTCTGCTGCTCGCTCGCGCGCCCTGTGGCTTGTCGCGAGCGCGCAAGGCGTCAGCCGAAAGGAGGCAATCATGCACACGTAGGCACGAAGAGGCGACGCAAGTGAAGGCCTTCAGACTAGGTCGTGGGGGAGGGGACGCACGTCGGCGAGCGGACGGACAGGCAGGGTCATGCGGCGGGCCAGCTCGCGGCGAAGGCACTACCATCCACAGCGAAGGTCGGTTTAGCTGACCACCCTCCCCTCGATCCGCTCTCCCCTTAGACGTGCGCCCACGTCCTCCTGTCCGAAGAGGACCGCCGGCTTTACCTTTCGCGCTTCCGCCGGCCCAACCTCGAGAACCTGCAGCGCCAGTCGGCCTCCAAGGCCGTCAATACGCTTTGCCGTAAGGTCGTCCACTGCCCGCACTGCGGCGCAACCAACGGCACCGTCAAGAAGATCGGCGCGCTCAAGATCGTCCACGAGAAGTACCGCGCCAAGAAGGTCGCTGGCGAGCACGAGGAGTTCCTCAAGACGTTTGGCAATGCCGTCAGGGAGGATCAGGGGCTCAGACAGCACGTTCGCAAAGCTCAGGAGGATCTCAACCCGCTCCGGGTGCTCGAGCTGTTCAAACGCATCTCGGCAGAGGTGCGGCTCTCTCCTTTGCTTACGCCTGGCCGCCCTTGCGCAGATCACGCGGCCCTGACCAGCCGTCCCGCACACACAACCCAGGACTGCGAGCTCCTTGGCCTCCACCCCGACTTCGGTCGACCCGAGGAGTATATCTGGCAGTACATCTCGGTCCCACCCGTGTGTATCCGCCCCTCGGTCGCGCAGGACGGCGCAACGTGGGTCCTCTCCTCTTCTCGTTGCCTCTCGCCTACGGTCTGCTGCCGGTCTTTGGCGCACCTCTGCTGACTCTGAACGCCGTCCGATCCCCAACAGCAACGAGGACGACCTGACGGTCAAGCTGGGCGAGATTGTCTTTGCCAACTCTCTCATCAAGGCCGGCCTCGCCAAGGGTGTGACGACGGCCAACCTGATAGTGCGTTGGCGCTCTGGCTCCGACCGCTCGCGCATCGACGGACCATGCTGATCCCGGACCTTGCCTTCCGCCTTGCAGGAATACTGGGATTTCCTCCAGCTGTCGATCGCCATGTATATCAACTCGGAGATGCCGGGCATCCCGCCGATGGCCAACCACAAGCCGATCCGCGGCTTTTGCCAGCGGCTCAAGGGCAAGCAGGGCCGATTCCGGGGCAACCTCTCTGGCAAGCGCGTCGACTTCTCGGGCCGGACCGTCATCTCGCCTGACCCCAACCTGCGGATCGACGAGCTCGCCGTTCCGGAGAAGATTGCCAAGAAGCTGACGTACCCGGCCCGGGTGACGGCCCACAACGTCGACGCGCTCCGACGGGCGATCCACAACGGGTGCGACGTCTGGCCGGGAGCCAACTTTGTGCAAGACGGCAGCTCCAAGGACGGCTTCAAGCGCTACCTCAAGTTTGGCGACCGCAAGGGCATCGCCGACCGCCTGCGCATCGGCGACATCGTCGAGCGCCACCTGATCGACGGAGAGTGCGTCCCTGCCTTTCGTATCACTGTTTTGTCGTCCTTCCGCGGCTTTGCCTTCTTTCGGCGCTGACGCTCGCACCCTCCCACGTCTCACAGCCTCGTCCTCTTCAACCGCCAGCCTTCGCTGCACAAGCTGTCCATCATGTGCCACCGCGTCAAGGTCCGCCCGTGGAAGACGCTCCGCTTCAACGAGTGTGTCTGCAACCCGTACAAGTGTGTCTTTCCTTTCCTATCCCGCCTCTCGCTCGCGCGTTCCGGCTATCAAGCTGATGCCGCTTGCTCACCAGCGCCGACTTTGACGGCGACGAGATGAACCTGCACGTGCCTCAGACCGAGGAGTCGCGGACCGAGGCCCTCGAGCTCATGTCGACGAAGAAGAACATGGTGACGCCGCGCAACGGCGAGCCGATCATCGCCGCCATCCAGGACTTCATCACTGCGGCCTACCTGCTCTCGCGCAAGGACAAGTTCTACGACCGCCAGCAATTCTGCCAGATCTGCTCGTTCATGGCCGACGCGGAGCTCCAGGTCGACCTCCCGCCGCCGACTGTGTGGAAGCCTGTCCGGCTTTGGACCGGCAAGCAGGTGTTCAACGTCCTGATGAAGCCCAACAAGAACTCGCCGATCAACGTCAACCTCGAGGCAAAGTGCCGGACGCTCGAGGCGCCCGCCAAGGCGCTCGGCTTCCCGCTCGACATGGCCCCCAACGACGGCTACCTCGTCATCCGCAACTCGGAGATCATGTGCGGCGTCATGGACAAGGCGACGGTCGGCGACGGCAAGAAGAACTCTGTGTTTGGCGTCATCCTGCGCGACTACGGTTCGGACGAGGCCGCCATCGCCATGAACCGGCTCGCTAAGCTCTGCGCGCGCTGGCTTGGTACGTCCCATGCACTCTTCCGCCTCTGTTGCCCCTTGCTGCCCTTCTGTGCTGACTGCCTGCTTTTCTCTATCTCGCGCAGCCAATGTCGGCTTTTCGCTCGGCATCAACGACGTCATCCCGGGCCCCAACCTGATCGCCCAGAAGACCGACCTGATCCAGCAGTCGTACGATGTCTGCGCCGACCTGATCGACCAGGCCAAGCGCGGCGTGCTCAAGAACGCGCCCGGGTCCGACCAGGCTGGGACGCTCGAGATGAAGCTGTCGGGCGAGCTGTCGGGCGTCCGATCGGCGTGCGGAGAGCTTTGCATGGCCGAGCTCAGCAGGCACAACGCCCCGGCCACCATGGCCACCTGTGGTTCCAAGGGTGTGTCCAGCGGCCCAGCCTTCCACCCGCCTCTCACCCTCGCCACTCGCCTGCGGCTAACACGTGGCTTCCTTTCGCTTTCATTTCAGGTTCCAAGCTGAACGTTGCCCAGATGGTCGCCGTCGTCGGCCAGCAGATCATCGGCGGCTCGCGCGTCGTCGACGGCTTCCAGGACCGCTTCCTGCCCCACTTCCGCAAGAAGGCGCGCGAGCCGCCAGCCAAGGGCTTTGTCGCCAACTCGTTCTTCTCGGGCCTGAGCCCGACCGAGTTCCTCGCCCACGCCATGTCGGGCCGTGAGGGTCTGGTCGACACGGCCGTCAAGACGGCCGAGACGGGCTATATGGCCCGCCGACTGATGAAGGTGCGTCCTCTTGTCCTTCTCACCGCACTCGGTCTGAGACCCCGCGCGGCATCTAAGGCTGACTGTGCCGCCTTCTGATCGCCGCTCTGCTAGGCCCTTGAGGACCTCTCCACAAGGTACGACGACTCGGTCCGCAACTCGGAGGGCAAGGTCGTCCAGTTCAAGTACGGTGACGACGGCCTTGACCCGGCCTGCCTCGAGGGCGAGTCGAGCCCCGTCGCGTTCCCCCGCTCTTGGAGCCACGCCAAGGTGCGCAACCTCCCCTTCACATTTCTTTTCCGCATTCATTGCCGCACAGCCTTCCGACCGCCGACCTCGCCCCCTCGTCTTTCTACAGGGCATCGCCGAGAAGGGCGGCCGGTCCATCCTCCCGTGGGAAGTCAAGGACATCCTCAACAAGGCGCTCGACTCGGCCGAATACGCCCGCAACTGCGAGCCAGAGTACCTCAACTCGGTCGAGGACTTTGTTGTCCAGCACGTCGTCCAGCCGATGGTGCGCACGCGCGAGAAGTACGGCCTGTACCCGGCCGACGAGTACGAAGAGGAGACCGAGGGCATCGACCTTGACATCGGCGCCGACCGTGCGTGCCAGTGACCTACCTTTCCCTGCTCACGTGTCGAACTCTGCTGACCGAGGCGTCTCTCCATCGTTCTCGGTGTCCTTGCAGCCGAGACGCGGATCGCAGTCGCCAACCTGTGCAAGGTCACGGACCACCAGCTCAACAAGTTCCTCGAGATCTGCTACGTGCGCTACCTGCGCGCCAAGATTGAGCCGGGTGCGTGTCTGTACCCGCGTCCCTGTGCTTTGCCTGCCGCTTGCTGACGACCAACCCTGCCGCTGTATGCTGCTAGGATCGACCGTCGGCGCCGTCGGAGCCCAGTCGATCGGAGAGCCCGGAACCCAGATGGTGCGAGGCTTCGACCAGCTTACTCGCCCACTGTCGGAGACAAGGCTGACCATCTCCCCTCCTTTCTGTCAACAGACCCTCAAGACGTGCGTCAACGCGCCCCCTGTTGCGCTCGCACCGAAAGCTGATGTTCTGACCCTCTTGCCTGTCTAGGTTCCACTTCGCTGGTATCGCCGCCATGAGCATCACGCTCGGTGTCCCGCGCATCAAGGAGATCATCAATGCGGCCAAGATCATCTCGACGCCCATCATCGCCGCAACGCTGACCAATCCGCACCAGGAGTCGGCAGCGCGCATCGTCAAGGGGCGCCTCGAGAAGACGTACCTCAAGGACGTGACCAAGGTGATCGAGGAGGCCTGGGGCCAGATGTACTCGTACATTGGCATCCACATCGACATGGACGCCGTCTACCAGCTCGGCGTGCGTATCACTTGATCTTTGCGCTCGCTCCGCTGCCAAGAAGCCCGTCCTGACCCCATCATGCCTGCCTCTGGTTGCCCTGCAGCTTGAGCTCACGCTCGACGAGATCAAGTGGGCCATCGTCGGGCACAAGAAACTCAAGATCAAGGCCGAGGTGAGTCGTCTCTTGTTGGCCCCCTTGACCATCGCCCAGGTGCCGCCGAGGGCGCCATAGGCTGACTTGAAGATCGCGCTCCCTTCAGAAAATCAACATCATCCCCCACAGCAACCGGATCCGTATCTACGTCGACGACGAGGAGAACCGCTACTTCCGCCTGCGCACAATCAAGCGCGAGCTCGGCAACATCGTCGTCAAGGGCATCCCAACCGTCACCCGGGCTGTCATCAGCAAGAAGGCTGATGACCAGAAGCAGAACTCGCTGTTCGTCGAGGGCTACGGCCTGCGCGAGGTCATGAACTGCGAGGGTGTCATTGGCACACAGACGACGACCAACCATGTCCGTCTTCTCTCATCCGCCTTCGCCCTTGAGGCTGGGCGCACGACTGACTTGACTTTCCGTCCGCCTCGACAGATCATGGAGACAGCCGTTGTGCTCGGTATTGAGGCCGCCCGGAGCACCATCATCAAGCAGATCGACGACACCATGAGCTCTCACGGCCTCGGCGTTGACCCGCGTCACACCGGTCTGCTCGGCGACGTCATGACGTACAAGGTGCGCCCGCTCTACGCTCCTCATCTGCTGCCTTTGAGCCTGACCCGCTGATGTACCTGATGGCCGCTCGCGAACCGCAGGGCGAGGTCCTCGGCATCACCCGATTCGGTGTCTCCAAGATGAAGGACTCGGTTCTCATGCTGGCGTCGTTCGAGAAGACGACCGACCACCTCGTGCGTCTCCCTTGCTCTCCCTCGCCCGAAGGTGACCCGTGCGTGCACAATCGCTGACAGTCGCTGCACTTTTGCTTCTCCCTCGCCCTGCTTAGTTCGACGCCGCGCTGTTCGCCAAGAAGGACGCGATCCAGGGCGTCTCCGAGTCGATCATCATGGGCCAGCCGGCCGAGCAGCTTGGCACGTCAATGTGCGTCCACGTCTCAATCTTGTCCGAGCGTCTCCTGTTAGCCTTGCTGACCAGCCCACCTCTCATGGATGCTTTGTAGGCCAGCACTCGTGGTCCCCGCTCCGCGGCTGCCCCCGCCAAAGCTCAAGGAGTTCGAGGACACGTTCCCCAAGAAGAGGAGGAAGCAGGCGACGTGACCGCCACGCGCTCGCTTCAACCTGTCAAGACTATCAAACCTAACGCCCCCTTTATGACCATGCTCAATTGAACGACTTACTCTGGCAGCGACCACGAGAGCGGACGGTGGATCACGCGAAGAGGACGTGGCAACTCCACGGCGCATGGTCGAGTGACCGAGCGCACGCACATCGATAAAGCAGCCTCCCATCATCGCTAGTCGAGGTCATGATCTGGCCAGTCGCCCGCATCCCAGAGCTGAATGAGCTCGTCCAGGTCGCTGCCTGCGTCGATGAGCGCCGACAGGTCGAGATCCGGAGGGAAGACGACGCGACAGGCCAGGTCGGCGGCCTTCTCGGCGGCGATCAGCTGCGCGAGCGCGACCTCCATGCGGTCGTCGAACGTACACAGTGGACCGTGGACG
Source organism: Cystofilobasidium bisporidii (assembly GCA_014825535.1). NCBI lineage: Eukaryota > Fungi > Basidiomycota > Tremellomycetes > Cystofilobasidiales > Cystofilobasidiaceae > Cystofilobasidium > Cystofilobasidium bisporidii. The sequence goes on along the minus strand of MVAK01000086.1, from coordinate 6,713 downwards.
TAGTCCAACAGCGCTGGCCCAAGAGACAGCGTCTCCTGCTCCGGTGCGAGATCACCATCCAGCAGCTGGAGAAGGTGGTCGAGCAGGGCACTCGAGAGCCGGCGCGCGTGCTTGCGCCGCTGAGGGCCGACGTAGAGGGTGCGGATGACCTTGAAGCGCGGCAGGACAATATGGGGCGCCGGTTGCGCTGGGGACCGAAATAGGTAGGCCTCGGGCGGCAGTTGCAGCGAGAGGGCGCCGAGATGATGCAGCGGCTGGGTGCTGTGCATGGCGGCCAGCGCGGCTCGGAAGTACGTGAAGAAGGAGCTGCCAACTCGGTCGAGAACCGTCAGACGGACAAGCCTTCTGCAGCGGGCGACGAGCTCTGCCAGGCCCGACGCGTCCTGCTCGATATCGTCATCGTCGACGTCGCCGACAACGTGGACCGTGATCTTCTCGAGCGACCGGCCGAGGTCCGGGTGGCGGCCCAGCTGCAGCGCCAGGCGCTCGACGAACATGGCCTCGCGCAGGCTCTCGCTCACCAACAGGCGCAGCCGGAGGAGCCGGAGGTCTTGGAAAGAAGCTGCCGGCGTTGCCTCGAGGCGTCCAACAAAGGCGAGCGGGCTGCAGCGAGGGTTCGCGAGGTTGATCGACGCCCAGAGCCTGGGCTGGAAGTGGGCACGGAAGGCGCGCGAGGTCCTGAGGATAGATGCGTCGAACCCATTATCCGAGTCGACGGGAACGAAGGACAGGATCTGGTCGCGGAGCTCAGGAATGTGGAGGGGATTGAGCTTCTGCTCGGGCAAGCAAGAGGCGAGAGTAAAGTCAGCGGCCAGGTCTGTCGGTTGGGGCGAGTTTGAGCGAGGTCGAGCTGGCGACGGGACAGGACGCACCGGACGTGAACTCACCGCTGCCGAGCAGTCCTTCGTGGAGGACCCCGAGGCCAGAGGGAGTGAATCCGACTGTTTCTCCCGACCGAAAAGCCCCTTGGTCAGCCCAGGTCTTGAGACGAAGATGAGGGGGATAGGAGGGCAGACGCACCAGTGGAATGGGGGCGGGCTGGCGGGTGAGCGTCAAACGGCCCCGCTGATCCGACGATGGTGCGACAAAGCATCTCGGTCAGCACGCGCTCGATAGACTCGGAATGAAGTGCTTGAGCGTACTAGGGACAGTGACTCATCAGAAGCGACTTGCGAAGGTCGAGTGGTGGGTGCCGACGGGTCGAGCAGGTGCTTGGGAGCTGCAGGTCCCCTCGCGAGAGGAGCCGGCGCTGCGGACGCGTCGAGCACTGCCGCTGGCCGACCGTTCTTCGGGCTTGCCTCAGCATGCTGCGACGCAGTGTCAGGTCTGGGCATGCCGAGCAAGGTCCTGGACAGTTTAAGCTGCTCGTATAGTGGAAGTGAGGGAAGGTGAGTGAGCGTCCCAGGGTTTGATGGTTGATGGTTCATGGCAATCGTGAGGTCGCGAAATTGGGCGACGTCGGCCCTGGGCGGCGGGGGGCGAAATGGACGAATCAAACGGCGAATTACGTAACTCGGGCTATGAACGGGGCGGCTATGTAGGAGGGCAAGTAGGGGCAGGAGGGACGAGAGGGGGGGCTGGGAGGTCGGTCGGGAATTTGATGGAAGCACAGGTCGCGGCCGACGAACCCTGTGCCCACTTGCGCCGGAAGAATCACAACTCCGGCCGACCGCGGCGCTCACGTATGCACTCGTCGACGGCAGCCGGACCCCCCCGCCAGCGACAAGATCCGACACGAAGTCTCGACCACGCGTCCCGCCGCATTGCCTGGCTGGATCCTCGCCAGAGAGACGTTGCGAAAGGCGTCCATGACATCATCCTCGCCCCCCCCCCCCCCTTTGATCACAGACTCGTGTCAGCCTTGCTTCATCCACCCGCGACCCCCGGCCACTCGCGCTCGCTCCACGCCTCGAGCAGCTCGTCGACAGAGAAGGCCTCTGCGACCGGGTCGTCCTTGAGGTGCTTGGACAGGTCGAGGCCCTCGGGGAAGACGATGCGGCAGCCAAGATCGTCTTTTTTCTCGCGCACGACCCGCTGCGCCAGCGCCCATTTTTTCTTCTCCTGCAGCGAGCACTCGCGGCGCGCGACCCAGCGTATGAGGGCAGGACCGAGCGTGAGAGTGTGGAAGTCGGGCTGGTGGTCGAGCTCCACCTCCTCGTCCCACTGGTCGTCGTCGTCGTCCGGCTGAAGGATGGCCTCCAAAAGGGATAAGAGCTCGTCGGACAGGCTGTAGGGGAAGCCGTCCTCGCCGGATTCGAGCGCCTTGATGGGCTTGCTGAAGAAAGTTCGGATCTCGCCCACCGTCGGGAGGCGTAAGTCCAGGTCGCGGTGCAAGTAGGCCTGCGGCGGGAGTTCGACCGACAAGTCGAGCAAAAGTTCGGCGTCGTCATGAACCATCGCGAGGTGCATGGCGAATGCCTCGTAGAAGACAGGCTCGCGCGCGTCGAAGACGAGGCCCTTGATGACGAGGCGACGGAGGTTTGCGAGCTGGGCGACCATGCACGCGATGTCGCACCCGCACTCGCTCTCCCGGACATCGTCGTCAAAGCGTTTGACATTGACCTCCAGGGTCTCGAGGCAGGCTGCGACGGCCGGAGTCCGCACGAGGAACTTGACGAAAGCCTCAACTCGGCCCTTCTGCTGCTGCCTTTCGGTGACACGGATGCGCAGGTGCCGCATCCCGAGTGCTTCTAGCGACGTCGAGTTGAGCATCTTGAGGCAGGCAAGCAGGTCCGACAGCCGTCGTCCAGGGACCGAGACGTCGACATCGTTGTATAGACGAGGGTGTAGGGCGTGGTAGAAGGCGCGCGAGGTTCGCAGGAGTGCCGCGTCGAATCCGGAGTCAACAGGAACGAACGAGAGTATTTCGTCGCGAAGCTCAGGGACGTGAAGAGGGTTGAGCCTCTACTTTGGCCAGCCAGTGCGAGGAGGGAGTCAGGAACAAGGCCTGTCGGACGGACGAGCTCGAGCCCAAGACGGGATGGGACGCACGGGCCCAAGCGGCATCGCGGCGACGGGTTCGTCCGGCGCAGCATCTCGACGTGCAATCTTGGCAGGCTTTTTATGCTGCTCGGCCAGGCCATGGAGAGGCGAGTCGAACAGTCAGTTAGCTCAGAGCGTCGTTCCAAAGGCAGGTTCAAGCACGAAGGACAGGCCACGTACCGGCATGCGGGCGTCCGATGGAAGGTGGCGACGGTCAGCAGCTGGAGTTGCCGCCTCGGACGGCCGCAGCTGCCGGCCAGACGACGACGAGCTGGCATGCCGATTAACACTTGCATCCGCCAGGGCGGCCTCGTCTGAGATCGAGCGCCTCTTGGTCATGGAGCGAGTCATCGGCATGTTTCTGGATGAGGACGGGGTGGGAGACGGGCGTGGGAAGAGGGAGGGTGGTGGTCGAGCGGAGGAGGGAAGGGGTCGAGCGACCCCTCTCCTGCTCCGCCCAGGACGCGTAGGCGGCTCGTGCGTCCTGGTCGACCGACTCGCCACTTGGGCGGGAGACTAACCCTGATACGCATGCACGTCTCTACACTGCGTCCCTCTCAAGTGTGAGACACTAGTGAGCGATGTGTCTGACCTGATGACGCCTGTCGAAGACAAGTCAGAAGACAAGGGAATGGAGGGGTGCGTGCATGCGTTAGGGCACGTCAGGTCGAACCGCTGCGCGCGTAAGATGGCGATCCAGAGGGCATGACATGCAGTCGCTCTGTTAAGGGCGTCAGCAGGCACGGCAGGGCGAGACAGGCAAGGTCACATGGCTCATCAGTCACTGTGATCCCCCTCGTCTGTGTACTGGTCGTCGTCATCCTCCGCTGGGAAGCCACCTGGTAGAGGCCCGCCCGCGCGAGTGGCCCTCGTCTCCTCCGCGAGCTCCATGATCTGGGCCAGCATGGCCTGGCGCTCGTCCTCATCCATGCGAGCGGGCGGCAGGACGAACGGAAAGAACAAGGGGTCAGTCTTCATCTGCAGCCCGTCATACTAAACCCCAAGAATGAGAGCGGGCGGACCTCGGGCTGGCCTGCTTCGCCGTTGGCGCCCCCACCAAGCATGGCCCGCAGTCGCCCAGCGAGGCCGGCCATCATGCCGCCACCAGCGCCGCCTTGCGCTGGTTCGTCTCCAGTTCCGCCCGCCATCGACATAAGCGAGTCCATGATGGCTTGCAGGAGGCCCGCGTCCTCGCCCTGATCCTCCTGGTCAGCGCGCGTTCGGCCGCCACCGCGCCGACGCCGGATGATGTTCATGAAGTAGTCGTTCTGCGGGCGCGCCAGGAGAAAGAGCGAGATCAGGTCCTGTTCGAGGGAGGCAGACAAGGAGGAAGGTCAGGCGGAAGGGAAGATGCACGTCGTAGGCCGAGACCGAGTTGGGCGGCGGCAGGGGGTCAAACGACATGCCCATCGCTTGGCCCCACTTGCGCTCGAGGAAGCCGAGCATGGTCGAGTTGTCCTCGGACACCATGACGTGTCGGACGATGTTCTCTGGCGTGCCGCTCTTGAAGAAGGCGATCGCTGCCTTGTGCTCGGAAGATGGTGTCGAGTTGACGACGGGAAGGAAGGTCGGGATCGTCTTGGACAACCAGGCTAAGACGGAAGCCTCCTTGTAGAGCGGCAGACAGCGGACGACGTGAATGTGCGAGAGCAAGTGAAGAGTAGACTCAGGACCGCTGCGGCGAGGGGAGCAGACAACCGTCAGCCAATGTCCAGCGGGCGATCGTGTTCGCGGAGGAGGACGCCGAGGCGGACGCACTCGTAGCCGATCTTGAGCTCAAATAGCGAGTGTGTGCGGAACGCATCGGGCAAGCTCAGTCCAGCTGCGCGCAGAGGAGGCCAATGTGGTGATCAGCAACGAGTTGAGCGTTGGATGGACGCGATGAACGACCGACCTTTGTCCATGAGCCACGGAACAACCGATGGCGCGCCGATGACGGCGTCCTTGAGCGCCGCGTCGGCCTTCTCGCCCGCCTGCAGATACAGCAGATCAAGGAGTCAGCTTCGAATCACGACGGTCTCGACCGAGCAGCAAAGATCGAAAGCACGTACGCCCTCGAGATTGCGCACGGCGAGCGCCCTGGCCCACTTCCAGCCCGGGAGGACGCCGACACGCGCTCCTCCGGGCCCCATCTCGGCAAGTGCAGTATCGAAAGTCGTCGTCAGATCGAGCACCCACTGCGAGTGGTTTGACTTCAGCGCAAGGAAGTCGAGATGCAGCAGTGCTGCTTGCGGCTGTGGGAGTGGAAGAAGGAACCGAGGGTTAGGCCACAAGGCGAGAGAGCCGTGTGCAGAGCACAGATGGCAGTGGTTGACTCACATCCGTGAATGGGTCGACCGAGAGCAGCAACTTCGCGAAGTGGAAACTCGTGTTCCAGCAGCCACGCCGTCCCAGAAATCTGCAACGGGGCCGAGCAATGATCAGCGACTCGATGCGGTCTGCCCGTCGGATGGACGTCAAGACGCACTGCAGATCACGCGTCAGCGCGAGGAAGAAGCCGCGGTTCTCGATGCGGCCGAAGTCGAGGCGGCCAGTCCCCAGCGAGACATTGAAAGCGGGGATGAAGGCCCGCTCAAATGCAAACAGCGCGCGGTCGATGTAGTCGGATGCCTGGCCGACGTCCGACTGCTGGCGGTAGACCTCGGACACTGCGGCCAAGAGGAGCGCGCGTCAATCAGGGCACACTATCGCCCTCAAGACTCAAGAAGGAGAGAGCAACTGAAGTTATGAGACGCACTTTGAAGAACGGTGTCGACGTGGTAAGGGTAGACCTGCAGCAGAGCCGAAAGCTGATTGGGGTCTGCGCAAAGGGAACAGCCGGAAGAGGTGGATCAGCTCGCGCGCGCGCATCGAGCAGACGGGGTAAGTACGAACCGTGCGACGAGATGGCGCCGAGGAACTGCCGCTGGGCCTCGCGGTACTCGCCACCATGAACAAAGGTGAACCAGCGCTCGGCGCCCTCGCTGGTGCCAGTCCGGCCATCCCGTCGGCGCTTCTCATCAACCTCGTCGGACGTGAGCTCGCGCATCGCAAGGCCCAGCATTGCCGCCTTGGGCCATGTCGGACGCGGTTTGGACAAGTGCGTCTTGATCAGCCGCCTTGACGACGACGACGACGGGCCCGACGCAATGACCTTGGAGCCAAAGAACTTGCGCAGCTCGGCGTCCGGGTCGAGGTTGCGCGTGTCGATCGCGAGGAGGTTCCTGACGGAAGGTGCACGCACGAGCAACGGGTCAGCGTGCAACTCGCCAGCGAGCCGCTCCGAAAAGCAGGTGGCAAGGGGCAGGGGAGAAGCGCAGAGAGCGTACCTCAGTCCAAGCGCGAGACCCCCAGCGGGCTTGTCGTCGGTGCTGCTGCCGCCCTGCGCGCGCTGGCCGGCCGCCCGCTCGTCGTCGAGCCCGGGGAACTTGAGCCGGAGCTCGGCGATCGCGCGGTCGACCTCGTCCAGGCCGTCATCGACGGCGACACCAGCCTTGCCTGCCTTGGACTTCTTGCCCGCCAGCGTGCCGGTCGACGAGGCCGCCGTCGTCTGCTGCTGGGACGCCGCGGGTGACTGGTCGGCGGTCGGGCCTGCGCCCTGAGCCGCCGCCTTGGCCTTCTTCTTCTTCTTCTTGCCGGACTGGCAAGGGTGTAGAGGTCAGGGCACGTCAGACGGCAGGGAAGCCAGTCGAGGCAGCCAGGGGTGCACACAGCGACGGACCTTCTTCTTGGGCGTGGCCTCGGGCGTGGCT